>CM061550.1:77511646-77580022 GCA_030864225.1 Capsicum baccatum var. pendulum | reverse complement strand
GATATTCATTGGGCGTAGTAATGGATATTGAAATTGAAAATTGTTCACTTTTAATGTATACTATTAATTGTTGAAACTAAAATAGGAAAAAAATAATCAACATGTAACAAATTTATTTCTACTAAGATGACTAACTAAAATATAAACGGGTGGAGTAAAATTCTTTAATCTCTTAATTTTTTTGCCAAGTAACGTTAAACCCACAAAATTAAAAATATTTATACATTTTAATATATTTTTATTAAGGTCATATGATTTTTTATTTTCTCAAACTCCTTATCGAGTCGTGTTTAATGCACAAAATTAATTTTTTTCTAATACAATTAACATACTTTAATTTACTCCTAAAACCTTAAGATTCTTTATTTTTTCAAATTTCATGACAAATCCCGTTTAAACCTGTAAAATTAAAAATATTTTGATATATTCAATATACTATAATTAAGATCATAACATTTTTTATTTTCTTAAATTTTATATTAAGTCAAAACAAGTCAATCAATTTGAAAGTAAGAAAGTTGGAGGATCTATTTTCATTGTGTTTTGTATTTGTTTTTTGAGAAAGTATCATAAAAAACTATAGTTTAGAGTATAATTATGAATGTAGTTATATTTCGCATATTTATAAACATAATTATATTTTATTGTATGAGGTGAATATCAGTTGTACCAATAAAAAAATTATATTTAAGTGGTGAATATTGATTGCATTATGGGGGTATCAGCTAAAATGCGCAAAACATTTATTTTGTCACATTGTTAGAGCGTATATATGTATTTGCTATATAATCTAAATGTAACACACAGTTCATAATTTTTTTGAAATTGTAGCTTTTAGTCTTAATATTTGTCACATCGCCTTTGACGTAAATTTATGATTATAAATTTAAGTGAATTTTTCAATTATATTAGTTTGTTGGATTTAATAGGATAAGATTGAATCCGGTTACTTACTATTTAAAGAATGTAGCCAAATTAAGTGTGTTACTGCCCAATCTATTTATTGTAATTATACTCTCTTTGTTTCATTTGAATTGGGTAATCTTATTAAAAATAAATATCCTAAATTTATTGATCATTTATTAAAATCTATTTTTAAAAAAATTCATTTTATTCCTATAGTAATATACTTCTTTGGATATTTAAACAAATTATCTTTATGTCCGTTAATATGGATAAAAAGGTGTATTACTAAATTGAGCATTTAATTAATGATTTCTTAATCATCATGCAAAATGAAAAAGCGCTTAAACTAATATGAATTTATTTATACATTTTTTTCTTATTAACTTTAAAAAAGATATTAGGATTTTTCATTATGAATTATTTAAGAAAATAATTGAAAAGGAGAAACAAGACAAAATTGTCTATCTTGCTAATAATAAATTGAACATAACTATTTGTAATATAAGAATTAAGTAAAAAAAAATGGAGGGAGTAGATCTTTTTATAATTGAATATCTTTAAAATTTTCATTAATAACATGAGATATTAATTCTATTCACAAACGACATCATTAAGTTGTTTGAATTTAGTGCTTTTTCCCCTACATGAATTTTGTGTTTCTCAATGGTATAAGATTGGATATTTCATGCTTAACCAATTTGTTACGTAGTTTAAATTTATTTACTTCGATTACCTCTTCTTTTTTTTTTTAATTTCGATATATCTTTAGAAACTTATTCGGGTTCAAGTTAATGGGAGATGGTTTAGGAAGTCATTGTTAGAGTTCTAATAATACTGTAGGAAGAAAAACTGCAAAGAGAAGGAACCTTTTGTTCAATGATCGGGTAGTGATGTGTATTAAAATGAATGAAGTAATGAACTGGTGTTTAGTGTCATTTTGAAATAACTACATTCTCTATGACTAATTTACCTGCTCATTCCAGTACCACTTTACGTGACACTGTTTTAATTGGCATGTTTTTAGAAAAAAAATGATATTTTAAAATTTTGTGGTCTAAGATGATCCTTACATACCTCCACCGTTCTATTTTAATTTGGTCTTATTGACTTGACACTTTTTTTATTAAAAAAAATATTTTTTTACAGACTTATTTACTAATTAGTCTTATTACTTATTCTTTGAAAATATAAATTTGAGTATGGTACACTTAATGTTATCATTTAATGATATGATAGTATTGAAAGAACATGATAAAATTATCTTGATTTCATAAATTGAACAAGTAAATTAAAATAATTATTTTTAATAAGTGGATCAAGTAAACGAAATGGAGGGAGTAAATTTTAGGATACTGCATTCCAATATCTTTGAAGGCGTGATAATTAATTACTATTGATTTTGAAAAAATTCTAATCACCCCAACTATATACAAACGGACTAAGTTTTACTCCACGTTATACTTTTAGCTCGAACATGTTTCTCACTATTATGTTTTGTGAAAAAAATGAAAAGCCCTCGATTTATTCATTTTTTTCTCCTTGTAATCTTTATATATATATATGTGTATGTGTGTGTGCGCATACTAACAGTCCTTTAATTATCTAAACTATAAAGGAAATCTTTTGAGTTAGAAAAGGGTTGGCTATGAACAGTTTCAGCAATGATATAAATAGGCCAAAGAAATCTGAGAAAAAGTGATTAGACAAGACATAACGCAACTTTAACTAATCAAGAACTTGACCTTAGATAGGAAGTTAAGGATGATACATATAAGGTAAAATACTTAGTTAGGTAATTGAGTGTTGTCCCGCTTATACTTCCTTACTAGTAATTTTGGTTATTATTCTAGTAGCTTCTTGTTATTGTAATCTCTCTTAGTTGTCGTCTGGTTGGAAACAAATTATCCTGGGATGAGTTATCCATGCATTTTATCCCAATCAAATATAGTAAAAGTTATCCAAAAATTAATTTTGAATTTAATTATTCCTTATCCCCTTTACCAAACGAGATCTTACTATTTTAAGTTTCTTGTACTTCAATTATTATATTATCTTGCTATAGTTACCAGGGCCAGTTTTCCAAAAAGACATCATGGAAAACTTTTTTGTCAAAGGTTCCAAACTTGATGAATAATTTGCCAAAAGACACTTAATTTCACATCATCATTAACTTTTCCAACTTAACAACTTCACCCACAAATTTTATTGTAGACACGTAATTTTGTCCCTCCCGATAACCCTAATTCATCCATTATTTTTAAACCTCACGTTACCTTCACCCCACCCGTGTGATTATGTCCCACAAAAATACAAAAATAACCAACCCTTAACAAAATCTCTAACAAATTAAATCCCTAACCTTATCCTAACAAAATCTTATCCTAACCAACTCACCCTACCCCACCTACCCCTATACCCTACCCCCACTACCCCCATCCACCTGACCCCCTCACATTACTTCTTCACAAAGGAAAATAGGAACAAGATATACACAACATCATATACCACGGGGGCCCCATCATCATCATTGTGGAAAAAAAGAACAAAAGGAGTATCTTCTTCTTCCCTTTCCAGGAAAGACCCCCCGAAAAAACACCATTTTTCTTCTTAAAATTACACGACCACACCATTTGCACACACTCAGGGATCTGGTCACTGCCATACACAAACAACCATATACACCTCACGCCATTACGCAGAATATCGGGGTTTTTTCATTTTCAAGGGGAGGAGCTGAGACAGGCAACAACACACAACAATACGTATGCTCCATATTTTTCCCAAAGAGAGGAGAAGAAGACAATTGGTATACACAAAAAATCCTCTCCCATTCTTGAACAACAACAATACAGAAACATAAAAGTCCACCTTCTTCACTAATCCTAAAAAGATTCCACACACAATCCTCCACTATTTTTAATTTTCACTCTACACACACTGAGAGATTGAAGTGAGAGATGAGGGGAGATTCATGAGAGAGTGAGAAATGTGAGAGAAAAATAATAAAGATCTGAGTTTGAGTGGGAGAGAGGAGAGAAACCATGAGAGAGAAGGGGTAAAATACGGTAACAGTTTCGGTGAGCTCACACCGAAAACTCACCGGTAAATCACTAAAAACCCGACCCCATCCCTTTTCTGGCGAACTCCAATGAAAATCCATCGAAATCCACTAAGAAACCACTGAACTGACCCAACCAGTCCCAATATCGGTGAGATCTGCTGGAAAAGGAACTGAGCAACGACGGGGACTGCCGGGTTCGAGTATGGGTATCTCGTTATTTCTCGATTTTGATTCGGGCTGTCGAAAATAAAACAAAAAGGTCACATCGAGATTGGTTTGTTTGTTGTTAAAGTTTTTTTTGAGGCTTTGAATGCGGTTCTATTCGAAAAAGATTATCTCCCTTTGAAATAAAATTGAGGTCCAATTTTTTTACTCTATTTCTTCTTATTTTTATTTTAATATTATTTTCATGTTATGATTTGCGTGATTCGTGTGATTGATGCATTTGATAGGTGGTTAAACAATTTCATTTGTCGTGATTTTATTGTTGACTTTGTATGAAATTTGATTAATCATGTGGGTAGAAAGGAATTTTGGAGGCGGAATTAAAAAGTGATAAAAAATAAATATTGATTATTTTGATTCGTTGACAATTTTTAAATTCAAAATAAGTATTAATGTCATAAATGCAATATTATCTGATAGGTTGAAATTTGGTAGGCAAGCGGTACGTCGGATAAGCAAATCTAGGAATTGTGAATTGTTGGATGATTTGAAACAATTGTTGAATGCTTTGGTTTTATAGCATAGAAAAAATGTATTCATTTATTCGGGGATCGCCCCGAGGATCATTATATTTATTCACCGGTGAATGCCCTCAACGTATTATGTTGGCAGAGGATATTCGTGATCAAGATCCTAGGCATCGGGTAAAGAACGGGAGCGTAGTTCAGGATTAGTATAGTTTAAAATAGAATTTATTTTTTCGCATTTTTATTTTTTGTATTGTATAATTTGATTGAACACTATATTTTGTATTTGTTTTGATTCGTGTGTTTGATTGATTGTTTTACATGTTTTGTGTGATTTGTACATTCGTAAGTGACAAAATTAGACGATACGCTCAACCAAGCGACCGTGGTCGAACCACGGGATCGGGGGGGTGCCTAACACCTTTCCATCGGTCAATAGAATTCCTTATCCGAAATCTCTGTTTGTGGATCAGTTATAGAGTCAAAAAATAGTTTTGAAAAAGATTTTTTCAAAAGGTGACTTCACACACCGGATTATGTCAAGTGGGCAACTCTGAGTTTTGATTATAAAAGGTCCTTTTCGAAACAAATCTTCATCTTTTGTCACTTTAATAATAAAAACCCTTTCGACCCTTAAAATCATATCTTTTTGGAGTTAAAAATGGGGTGTGATAGCTCTGGGACTCTGCTGGGGATTTTTTAGAATTCGAGATTATTTTGGAGTTGTATCGACTTAGTTTGGAACTATAGGTATATAGACATTTTGTTTGTGTTGTTTTGTGTTATTGTTTATCATTGTTGAGTGCCTACGTGCTCTTTGTTTACAGTTTTTATCTTATGTGTTACTGCTTTATATCTGACATCATATGCATAACCTGAGTCATTCTTTCTGCAATAAGTCCGTAGTACACGTGTGCACACAACCTATAGTTGAGTCACCCTTATTTTAGGAGGGGAAGCTGTTGGGTCGTATGGAGTAGGGTGGACAGCTAAAGCAATCCACTATTGACCATACTCTCCCCCGAACAGCCTTATTAGTGGACCCCAACGTAGGTCAAACCTTTAGATCATGCTTATCTGCATCATATTTAGACCTAGCGGGACCCATGTGACCCTTTGTAGGTCACCTCTAAAGATCCCTACGTGCTAAATATTGCATCTTTAAGGGTAATGTGGTTATTTGATGGACTGATTTGGGGAAAACATATGTTTGAAGTAAAGTGCATAGGCAAGAAATGTTGAAAAGAAAATAGAAAAAAAGTGAGTCGAAAAGAAAAAAAGAGTGTTTCGTAAGTTTTTAGAGTTCTTTATGACTTTTGATTTTTTTTCACAATCCAAAAATTCAAAAAGATTTTTTTTTAGATTTCACACTCATTTTCTCAAAAACATCAAAAAAATATTTCCTTTTTATTCCTTTACCATGCATTCATAATTCGAAAATTTCAAAAAGTTTTTTCTTTCATAGTTGTTGGTGTATTTTTGTATGAAGTGTCAAATTAAAATCCCAAAAAGATTTTATTTTCATCGTGTAGTCATGTCTCTCAAGTCAAGGTTTTGTTTGTTCTATAATCCTAATTGTCCAATCTGGACGAACTACACACCCCTGATTCTCCTTTGTCAGGAGTGAGATACGTAGACAACCTATTGTTGGTTTGGGGATCTTATTTGAAAAATTTCAAAAAAGATTTTCTTCACTCTTCCTTTAAAGTAGGTGTTTCCTATACATCTTTAAAAGAAAATCACAAAAAGATTTTTTGTTAATAGCTTCAAGTCTCATTTTTGTATGAAATTCAAAAATTGAAAACCCAAAAAGATTTTTCTTTGGTAATCATAGGTTTTGTTTTGTATAGGGAGTTTAAACTTGAAAAATCCAAAAAGATTTCGTCAATTCTTTTGACAATTTATTATTTTTGAAGTTTCTGAAAAAGAGAAAAAATGAAAAAGAATTAATTGGCCATTTTGGTAAGAATTCACGAACTACGCATACCTGATTCTCCTCTCTTGGGAGTGAGATACGTAGTCGCCCTTCTTGGGTTCGGTGATCTTTTCAAAAAAGGAAGAAGGAAAAAGAGGTTTTGAAAAAGTGTTGAACTCTAACACATTTTTTTTTGTTGAGTCAGTTTAAGGTGGTTGGTTTATGGAATTCTGGCTGGTCCTTCACATCACCCCAAATCCAAAGGGTTAGTTGTGTCCAACAAAGATATAGAGAGTGACATCATGGATCAAACAAAGAATCAGGAAAATGGGAGTTTGAAGCATGAGATTAGGAGACTAAGGCAACAAGTGACAGAAATGCATCGAGCTTGGGCCAGTGGGCTGCCTCCACCTCTATTTCCCTTTATTGATCCTACAAATACCTTGAGTTTTCCACCAAAATCTCAAAGTTAATTTTATACTGTTGTTGATGTACTGCAACATGACTCGGAATTCATTCCAAGCCAAAAGCATCTCAATATTTCCACCACTTTTCCTCTAGCTCGTTAGTATAAGCCTGCAACATTCACAACACCACATGTCGTCTGTTACCTTGTTGCTCAATCCTCTACTGGGACTTTCACACTGGCTCGCCCAACGGCTGGGTGTCCTCATGTTGCTAGTAAACCTATATTCAATACTCTTAGTGATCATTGTTATACTCCTGATCCTTCTTTTAAGTTAACTGGACCATCAAAATTGCTTAACAAGAAGTCCAATGTGATAGAAGAGATGGAGAAAATGGTTAGAAGAATGAAGGGTGAAGAAAATGCTATGAAAAATTCTCTAGGACCTGCGGGTAAACAAGATGTTTCATACAAAGTGTGGGGCATTCCTTCAAGTTCTAACATTCCTCCAATCTTTAAGATTTCAAAATTTAAGGAGAAATATGGGTATGAGGAATCCGTGAAACATTTGGGACAATATTGCAATCAATTCAGGGAACCTAGAAGGAAGAAGAATAAGAAAGATGACACTGCTATTGTAGTTGGAGAACGGGTACATCAAAGAAGACGACGTCTTCGTTTCCATCAGTCTCAAGCCCAAGTTCATACCCAAGCTCTCCATAATCACTCCCAAAATCCATTATACTCTGTTTTCCCAACTCCATATCTAGTATAATGCGCACTACCATATGTTCAAATCCCTCCTTACCCACAATGGCGCGCACCAACTCCTCAAAGTCATCCTCCAATTCCACAAACATACCAAATACCTTCTAGGCCTAATGTTCGATCCAAGTTAAACAATGAAATGAGGCAGAAATTAAGGGATAGTTTCACACCAATTGGAGAGTCGTATGCTAGTTTATTTCATAGATTAGAATAGCGAGACATGATCACTCATCTCCTTGGGTTGCACTCGTAATCGGCGTTCCAAAAATTTTGATCCTAATGTATGATGTGCGTATCATTCTGATGCTCAGGGTCATAGTATTGAAGATTGTCGAGATTTAAAAAGAGAAATTGAAAAGATAATTCAAGATAGATCAATCATGGTGTAGAACATTGAAAGTGAAGGAAACTCTAGTCATGCTGATATGCAAACCAGTGGCTAAGATGTCAGGCTTAGCAATTGAAAAGTCACCCCTCTCCCTACTAGGAAGAGGCCTGGTAGTTTGTTTTGTTTTATTTTTTGTTATCCAAATTATTTCAGGGTTGCTTTCGCCTGTTTTGGCTAACCCCATTCCAGTCTATTAGGCAAGGTCTGTTCGATTGAGCTTCTATTAGTCATCTTAGACAGCTGAACTCTTTTGCTTTGGTTAGTTCGGGATCTATCTTTTTTGGTCGTTTTGTCGTTTATGTTCAAACCCTTCTATCTTTTGTTTTAACTAAATGAAGTGTCCTATTTTTCTTTGTGTTTTAAATATGTGTTATTTGTTTGTTTTCTTTACATAGTACATTTTATGTTGATTCTAGTGATATGACATGCTAGTGAAATTTTCAGTCAAATATTAAAATCTAGTTTAAGCATGAGCATTGAATCATAGGGTTAAAGTTAGAAAAAAAGAGTGTCTAAGAAAATAGATAGAGTGCTGGGGAATTTGGTGATCAAGTTGAAGCCTTCTTTGAAAATTAAGACAATTATTTTGACAATCGTGAGAATAACTTGGTCAGCATTTGAAAGACATGTCTCAATTAGGTCAAATAGTAGATGTGTGATCCTACATCAAAAGGAATAGAAAAATTTGCTCCACTAAAGCATGAGGAATATACAACAAAGATGGAGTTTGCAGAAGAAGTAGCGACTCACAGTCTCAGTTAAAATTAGTGCTATAAAAATATCACAAATGATCTTCATCTCTCACTTTCATATTGCATGATATGTACTTGCATTTTCAAGGATTGATATGACGAAGTCATTTCATTCTGCTATCCAAACATCGTGTCATCCTTTGTTTACCCCATTTGAGCTTTAGATCTATTTTCTTCATACCCCTCTTTTAGAATCAAGATAGAGTCAGCAAAGCTCAAAAGAAAAATGTTGAGCAAAATAATAGAGTCAGAAAGTTTTAAAAAGAAATAAGATAAAAAATGTGTCCAAAAGAAGGAAAAGAAAAGAGAGTCAAGAAAAAAATAGAGTTAGAAGGTCCCAAAAGGAAAAAAAGTCAATAAAAGAGTCAACAAAAGAAAAAAAATCAGAATCAAGCAAAAGAACAAACCGCTGAAACTACGCGTGACCTGGTTCTCCTCTTTCGGGAGTGAGATACGTAGGATGCCCTACTCCGGTCTCGTTCCAACTAAATAAACAATTTAGAATTGTGCAGTCAAAATAAACTGGGGCATTAGTTAATCCTCATTGTTTGAGTCGATTCCAAAAGTTGTAAGTCCTACCCTACTTTAAGTGTTATTTGGGTCCCATGCCATCCTTTCTTTCTAACCCTATCCAAAAGCCAAGTTACAACCAAAGAAAGACCTTCAGATCAATCTTTGAAGATGTTAAGGCTAAGAATGCAAGGGATATGATGATTCATTTAGGAACTGCTTGCCTTCCTCAGCATAAGAAATCAGAAGTGAAATAAAAATGAGAGAGTCTTATTGGTGAAAACCCTCACGAGCACCGTAAGACGATGGTAAGTTGAGAGAGATAAAAATGAGAGAGTCTTATCGGTGAAAACTCCCACAGGCACCATAAGACGACTATGAGTTAAGGGAAACGAAGATAAGGGAGTCTCATTAGTGGAAAACCCTTACAGATACCATAAGGCAATGGTGAGCTGAGGAAAAGAAAATGAGAGAAGTTTGTTGGAGAAAACCCTTCAAGGCGTCACTATCCGAATGGGGTCTTAAATATAATTGACCTAAGGAAGCAACTCAGTTTCAAGGCCATTAACTCAACAACAATGGGTAGAAAGTTTGGATGAAAATATCAAGGTGCTTAATTCAAAATGCATGGCATAATCATTAGTGTTGACTGTTATTTTTAGATGAATTTTTCGTTTCTTTGTTTCAAAAGGGGACATTCATTATCTTTTCTTTCTTCTCTTTATTTTTATTTTGTCTTTCTTGAGTCAGTTATCCAAACAAAAATTGTCATTCTTTTTTTTCATTTCTTATCTTTGAGTCAAGTCCATGTCAAAACAAGTGAGAAAAGATTTCAAAACTGGCTACCAGCTTCATTAGTTGCACAAAGTAAGACAAAAGAGCCAGCACATACAAAAGACATGATTGCGAGCCGAAATAAGGTAAACAAAAAGTTCTATCAACAGACAAGTCTAGGAACTCATGGAAATACCAAAGTTCAAAGGGTTTATCTGAAGAGCATGGAAAAGCAAAGGAACTATGTTTATTTCAAAGTCACTCTTAATAATCTGAGTTTGAGTCAATGATGCATAAAGTCAATGATATATGTAATGGTTGTGATACGGGAAAGACAAGGGAAGCACGAAACGAACACCAAATCAGTCCACTAATCTTAAGGATTCGAGGACCAAGATGGAGACCACACTCGGATTCGCTACCAACAACAAGAATACAAGATACAAGAGTATATTTTAACACCAAAACAACTACAAAACGTGATGAACAAGATGAACAACAATTATACAAGTTTTGGATTCAACGAAGACCCCAAAACAATCCACTACACAACTCATACACGATTTGCAAGAAAATAAAGATAGATAGTGTGACCAAAATTATTACAAGATTAAGAACCAAGTGTATTTCAACACTAACCCCTAATGAATGTAAAAATCAAAACCACACTCTTACGGTGACCACCAAGGGAATGAACTCACCTCAAGATCTACCGTTTCAAAGCAAAGATCAATATTAGATTTTCCAAGCCCTATGCTAAGAATGACTTTTCCAAGTCCTACAACTAAGGGTGTTACACTCTCAAAAGAGAGAAAATATGTCTTTCAATTCTTCATCATTCCAAATCTCATGAAAATAAGACTAAGGGGGCCTATTTATAATACATTACAAATGAAGATAAAAAGACTACTTTGCCCATAATGAGAGGGGCGGCCATGGTGTGTAAATACACCATGTGTAATGTCCAAAATGTCCTTAATTAAGGTCCAAAACCGTGAGTCCTCAACCTTAAATGCTCCAAGAAATCTTACACACGCGAGATTGCTTTAAGTTATGCTCAAAATGGGTCCTCCATGCATGTTCTTGTATTCTTGAGGTGACCAAGTCTTTAACCTCTATGTGTTGGACTCTAAAAATGTCATCAAAAGATAAGATGGCCATTTGTACCGTATCATCCTCCCCTTCCTGAAAAGGATTCGACCTCGAATCCAAACCTTGCAAAACTGAAAAGAGGACAAACAAATACAAACTCCTCATGGCATGAGGGTTAGGGTTAGCATAACAAATGATCTCAACATTCCAAGGTTTCATATATTTGCAATATAACCAAGAATTCTTTGAAAGGAATATTAAAAACTCATTAAAAGATGTATAAAGGATTTGGTTATAGGATACATCAAGAGTGACACTTTTTTTGTCATGTAGACCAAGCGGCAAGTTTGGTGCACCAATATCAATATTTCTAAATGTGGCACCGGGGTCAAAAGGGAAAAAGTGGCCATAGACACGGGTCTCGACAACACTTCCCTTTCCCATGGTCTACGCCCAAAATAAATGATATATTCTCTACAATAACATACATATCATCCAAAGCAAATAGAGAGTAGAGAAAGGTATAACTCAAATCGACTTCTACTAAGGTGCTCTCATGTGTGTACTCACTACTAGTTTCCCAATAATCACCATGAGTACTCTCAACAATGAAATAACACGAAGTAGAAGAAGAAGTAGCTTCTGCAACTACACATTCCTTACCCTTAAGAGTACTCTCATCTTCCAAGAAGAGATTTCCCTCTTTAGGAGGAATATTGTCACAACATAGTGGGTTAGCATATAGGCTATAGCTTCCAAGGCAAGCTATACCATTATTGTCACCACTAGGTTCATTAGGAGTGTTTAAATCATCTTCAAACAAGACATTATACATAAAAAGAGTGTGATCTACCTCACGGACAGATTTGGAACAAGCAAGTTCCTCACTCTCTAAATGATCAATATCAAGTTTCAAGGATGTTTTATACACAACATTACCACAAGAAGAGCTCTCGGGTTCATTCTCACTTTGATCAATATTTTCAACATTATCACACGCTTGGGGTTCATTAATTATATCATACACATCCTCAAGTGGTGGGTAATTTTCACACATAAGTTGATCAACACAAATTTCAGAAGATAATGTACTTTCATTAAACATAGTGGTTTCAACACTAGGTGGACATAAATCGATCTTACAAGAAGAGTCTATTCGGTGATCAATAGGATCAACTAGTTTATCCATACTCACAACATGTACATCATCATCAAGTGGCAAAGAAATAATACACTCACATATAGGTAAGCTACAAATCACACTCAATGGGCTACTAGCCACACAATTATTATTCATATGTACAAAAGAGTAAGAGTTTGCCATTTTACCTTGAAGTCCTTGAGCAGATTCTTCTTTTTCATAGTGTGAAGGTCCTCAAAAAGTTTGGGCAGCAACTTCCTTTTGGCATTGTTCTTCTTCGCTTTCCATGTTGGTACCTACACAAATGTCCTTAGAAATAGAAAGACAACCAATGTTAGCATGGTTTGGTGGTAATCCTCTCACTTTGCTCCACACAACCTCTCCTTTTTCCACTCTCGAATTACCACCCTGCACTCCCTTACTCTTCTCAATCTTTTGTCTCTCATAATAATTCGGATTGGAGTAGGTAGGCATTTCTCTTCGTGGCTTGGGCAGCAAGTAAGTCATGAGGCGATTCCTCCATTGGTCTCTTATAATATTTGGCCAATTTTGCACGTTTGGAACTCTATGTTGTGCAAACCAATCGGCACCTAAGCATACATGACCGTATGTCGATGGAAGAATATCACACCACACCTCCTCATGGTATATAAATTGGGATAATACAACCTTGACCCTCTCGATAACCTTAAACCCGTCCAAGAAGTATGGAACAAGTAAAGGATCACAAAACAACCACAAGTAGTCAACCATGGATGGAACGATGTAGTTTCTATAGTACCTATCATTTAGCACAACGAGACATCCCGGTATCCCACACATGGTCACCTTTCCAGAGTGTACACTCCTTCTTGGATCAACATTGTAAGGCATACGAGTACCCCTTGGTTTTGGAGATGCATACCCTCTTCTTCTCATTGGACAACCTCCACTTGAGCTAGTATAACCATTCACACTATATCAACTTTGCTAAGAAGCACTACAAGGTGGAGAATATGGATCTTCATACTCCTCACGTGTACTCTCATCATAGCTCTCATAAGCTTTATGAACAAAAAGGTTATACCTAACACCAAATCTAGGTTCGGAGTAAGAAGTGTTAGACTCCTCACATGCCCCAACATCATCATAAAATCCATCACAAGATCCTACATCATTTCCAAAGTTACCATAATCACTAGGCACTTCATTCACCTTATTTTATCCCTTAAAACAATAACTTTCAAATCTGCCCAAGTTTCGATCATGGCTATTTTCATAGCCTCCGCAATCGCCCTCAACTTCCTAGCCATAAAACCCCTCACTACAATCATTGTCTCCCATGTTGTAGTCATAATAGTCCTCGGCAATCGAAGACATATTACCCTTATATCACCTTTTAAACCTACAAAATGAACAAACAAGATTAGTAGTAAAAACTTCTCCCTAATACTCGTATTCACTCACCTTTGTGATTCTCACAATTGGAGCGGCAAATATTGAAAGTTTCTTATACTCCGGTAGTCAATAGGTTGTCAATTCTACTTGGTGGACGGAATAGATTCTTGTTTGATTGACACAAGACACAAAAATAAAATTTACTTACGAACTTGAAACAAAGAAGTTACTACGAGTTAAAAATGAGAAAAGCAAACAAATAATAATTACACGAAGAAACGGATTCAATAATTAATCTACAACTAAGTAGGTGATTACTAGTTGTTAATTAATTCTAGAATAAAGACATGAAACTAATGAAACAACAAGATGAAACTAAGAATCTAAAATTCTGAGCTCGAAAATATTGCATGAACAGTAGCAGTGATGACATGGCAGCCACGTATTAGTTCGATTTTATCAAGTGGTTATTCTCAAATGTTCAAGTCTTGGTCAAAAAATAAAATTAATTTAGATTGGTAGAATTTGTTTTAGGAGGGAAAATAAGTCCTTGAGCCTTTTTTCAATTTTCAAGACTTGACTTTTTTCTTGTACTTCTCCTTAAAACATGGATCCTTAAATCATGGAAAAGTGTTGGAAAGTGGTTGAGACTTGATTGATAGGTCCTTGTTGGTTGTAGTGTCTTTTAAGACTAACAAATAATACACCTTTTTCCTTCAACTTTTTGGATTTAACATTCACTTTATCTTCAACAATATATGGAGGTGGTGATGAACATCAACAACAACAACAACAACACCAAGAACTACAACAATAATCTTCAAAAACACCAACAATTTTTCACACAGCCAACTCCAATCCACAATAACAATATCTCCAACACTTGGCCAAGACAACTACAAATTCAACAAGTTCAAGCTCAAGTTTAGATCTAGACTCAAAGTGTTAGTGGACAAGAAAACTAACACTAAAACAACAAAACAAACAAGAACACTAATAGATCTAGACATACAAAAAACAAATCTCGGCCAAGACAGAACAAGAACGCAATTTTCGACCAAGAACATAAAGGTGGCAGATTTGACTATTTCTGGAATTTTCATATTTCAGTTTTTGTTTTGTAGTTTTCAAGGTCTCAAGCCCAAGATTGATTTTGTGGGAACAAAATCAAGCCATGCTTTTATACCAAATGCTAAGGGAAAGACAAGGGAAGCACGAAACAAACACCAAATCAGTCCACTAATCTTAAGGATTCGAGGACCAAGATGGAGACCACATTCGGAATCGCTACCAACAACAAGAATACAAGATACAATAGTAGTCAACCATGGATGGAACAATGTAGTTTCTATAGTACCTATCATTTAGCACAACGAGGCATCCCGGTATCCCACACATGGTCACCTTTCTAGAGTGTACACTCTTTCTTGGATCAACATTGTAAGGCATACGAGTACCCCTTGGTTTTGGAGATGCATACCCTCTTCTTCTCACTGGACAACCTCCACTTGAGCTAGTATAACCATTCATACTATATCGACTTTGATAAGAAGCACTACAAGGTTTAGAATATGGATCTTCATACTCCTCACGTGTACTCTCATCATAGCTCTCATAAGCTTTACGAACAAAAGGGTTATACCTAACACCAATTCTAGGTTCGGAGTAAGAAGTGTAAGACTCCTCACATGCCCCAACATCATCATAAGATTCATCATAAGATCCTACATCATCTCCAAAGTTACCATAAGCACTAGGCACTTCATTCACCTTATTTTCTCCCTTAAAATAGTAACTTTCCAATCTGCCCAAGTTTCGATCATGGCTATTTTCATAGCCTCCGCAATCTCTCTCAACTTCGTAGCCATAAAACCCCTCACTACAATCATAGTCTCCCATGTTGTAGTCACAATAATCCCCAGCTATCGAAGACATATTCCCCTTATATCACCTTTTAAACCTACAAAATGAAAAAACAAGATTAGTAGTAAAAACTTCTCACTAAGACTCGTATCCACTCACATTTGTGATTCTCACAATTGCAGCGGAAAATATTGAAAGTTGCTTATACTCCGGTAGTCAATAGGATGTCAATTCTACTTGGTGGCCGGAATAGATTCTTGTTTGATTGACTCAAGAGACAAAAATAAAATTTACTTACGAACTTGAAACAAAGAAGTTACTACGAGTTAAAAATGAGAAAAGCACACAAATAATGAAGACACAAAGAAACGGATTCAATAATTAATCTACAACTAAGTAGGTGATTACTAGTTGTTAATTAATTCTAGAATCAAGACATGAAACTAAGAATCTAAAATTTTGAGCTCGAAAATATTGCGTGAACAGTAGCAGTGATGACATGGCAGCCACGTATTAGTTCGATTTTATCAAGTGGTTATTCTCAAATGTTCAAGTCTTGGTAAAAAAAAATTAATTTAGATTGGTGGAATTTATTTTAGGAGGGAAAATAAGTCTTGGAGCCTTTTTCAATTTTCAAGACTTGACTTTTTTCTTGTACTTCTCCTTAAAACATGGATCCTTAAATCATGGAAAAGTGTTGGAAAGTGGTTGAGACTTGATTGATAGGTCCTTGTTGGTTGTAGTGTCTTTTAAGACTAACAAATAATACACCTTTTCCTTCAACGTTTTGGATTTAGCATTCACTTTATCTTCAACAATATATGAAGGTGGTGATGAACATCAAGAACAACAACAACAACACCAAGAACTACAACAATAATCTTCAAGAACACCAACAATTTTTCACACGGCCAACTCCAATCCACAATAACAATATCTCCAACACTTGGCCAAGACAACTACAAATTCAACAAGTTCAAGCTCAAGTTTAGATCTAGACTCAAAGTGTTAGTGGACAAGAAAACTAACACTAAAAACAAAAAAACAACCAAGAACACTAATAGATCTAGACATACAACAAACAAATCTTGGCCAAGACACAACAAGAACGCAATTTTCAACCAAGAACACAAAGGTGGCAGATTTGACTGTTTCTGGAATTTTCAGATTTTAGTTTTTTTTTTTGTAGTTTTCAAGGTCTCAAGCCCGAGATTGATCTTGTGAGAACAAAATCAAACGATGCTTTTATACCAAATGATACAGGAAAGACAAGGGAAGCATGAAACAAACACCAAATCAGTCCACTAATCTTAAGGATTCGAGGACCAAGATGGAGACCACACTCCAATTCGCTACCAACAACAAGAATTCAAGATACAAGAGTATATTTTAACACCAAAACAACTACAAAACGTGATGAACAAGATGAACAACAATAATACAAGTTTTGGATTCAACAAAGATCCCAAAACAGTCCACTACACAACACATACACAATTTGCAAGAAAATAAAGATAGATAGTGAGACCAAAATTATTATAAGATTAAGAACAAAATGTATTTCAACACTAACCCCTAATGAATGTAACAATCAAAACCATACTCTTACGGTGACCGTCAAGGGAATGAACTCACCTCAAGATCTACCGTTTGCAAGCAAAGATCAATATTGACTTTTCCAAGCCCTATGCTAAGGATGACTTTTCCAAGCCCTACAACTAAGGGTGTTACACTCTCAAAAGAGAGAAAATATGTCTTTCAATTCTTCATCATTCCAAATCTCATGAAAATAAGACTAAGAGGGACTATTTATAATACATTACAAATGAAGATAAAAAGACCACTTTGACCTTAATGAGAGGGGTGGACATGGTGTGTAAATACACCATGTGTAATGTCCAAAATACCCTTAATTAAGGTCCAAAACTGTGAGTCCTCAAACTTAAATGCTCTAAGAAATCTTCCACACGCGAGATTGCTTTAAGTTATGCTCAAAATGGGTCCTCCATGCATGTTCTTGTATTCTCAAGGTGACCGAGTGTTGAGCCTCTATGTGTTGGCCTCCAAAAATGTCATCAAAAGATAAGATGACCTTTTGTCCCGTATCAGGTTGAAAGCAAGGTTAAATGTGATGATGGCAAAAACGTTTGCCACGAAAGCCAAAGCCACAAACCTGCCTCTATGTTTTTAAACTCACAACTTTTATTTGAATGAAATGGGAACACATGTCACCTTCAAATCAAGGATTTCAAATTCTAAACATCAAGGACCCTAATTTCTCGCTTTTACAAACACAGGAAGCAATGTTTCTGTATAGGTTTGGTGATTAAATCATGGTAAAAATTCATCATCTTATATTCCTTGGAGACACACTTTCCTATCCAGGGGTTTTAGCTTTAATTTACTGGGTGATACACTTCTTAAATTGAACTTCACTCCCAGAAGATGTACCGTCTAATCGAGTCATTCCCTTTGACACTTAGAAGACATACCTTTTAGTTGAGTCATCCCCCTTGATTCCTATAAGACGTACCTTTTAGTCAAGTTATTCTCCTTGATTCCAATAAGACGTAACTTTTAGTCGAGTCATTTCCTTTGATTTCTATAAGACGTACCTTTTAGTCGAGTCATTCCCTTTGATTTCTAGAAGACATACCGTTTAGTCGAGTCATCTCTCTTGATTCCTAGAGGACATACCTTTTAGTCGAGTCATTCCTCTTGACCTCTATAAGACGTACCTTTTAGTTAGTCATCTCCCTTGATTCCTATAAGATGTACCTTTTAGTTGAGTCATCTCCCCTTGAACCCTAGAAGACGTACCTTTTAGTCGAGTTATTCCCTTTGAAACCTAGATGATGTACTTTTTAGTCGAGTCATTCCACTTGATTCCTATAAGACGTACCTTTTAGTCTAGTCATCCCCCTTGATTCCTATAAGACATACCTTTTAGTCAAGTCATTCCCCTTGATTTCTATAAGACGTACCTTGATTCCTATAAGACCTACCTTTTAGTCGAGTCATTCTCCTTGATTCCTTTAAGATGTACCTTTTAGTTGAGTCATCCCCCTTGATTCCAATAAGACATACCTTTTAGTCGAGTCATCTACCTTGATTCCTATAATATGTACCATTTAGTTGATTCATTCTCCTTGATCCCATAAGGCGTACCTTTTAGTCGAGTCATTATCTTTGATTACTATAATGATGCGACTTTCACAAAAGTCCTTTGATGATAAACTGGGGGAAAATTTAATTCTTATGTTTGGAACTTTACTTTTCTGGCATATTTAATCTCTTTATAATAATCTTTGTTTGGGATAGATTTTTTTTAGTTTTGATGTGATTTCAGGAGCCCACCTGAAGAACGGGGTGGATAAAATAAAAGTCAAGAAACAAAGTGAAGTAATTGAAAGATAGCATATGGAAATAGCTAGTCAGGAGCCGGCCTAAAGAACAGGGTGATGAAATGATAAGTTAGGAGTCCGCCTGAAGAATAGGGTGAATAAATGAAAAGTCAAGCAACATGGGGAAAAAATTTAAAACCAAGCAACAAGTTAAAGAAATTGCAAGTCAGGAGCTTGCCTCAATAACAGGGGGGTGATGAAATAGCAAGTCAAGAATCAAAGAAACTGCATAGATAGGATTTTTGTAATTTCTTTTATGTTTTAACTTGTAATTTTTATTTTTGATGTAGTGTCACAACCGCGGATCAGAAACTCGACGGGACCTCACTCGACTCTCTAACTCGGTTGTCCTTCTTTCTTTTGTTTCTTTATCTGAATAATGGTCGGGTCAAAATTCTGTCTCGTTGTCTACTTATTTGTATGAAAACACTTTATGTTTACATGAAAAGAGGGAATGATGTAGACACATAATTTTTTCCCTCCCGATAACCCAATTCATCCATTTTTTTAACCTCACGTTACCTTACACCCCACCCGTGTGATTATGCCCCACAAAAATATAAAAATAACAACCCTTAACAAAATATCTAATAAATTAAATCCCTAATTGTATCCTAACAAATCTTATCCTAACCAACTCACCCTAGCACACCTACCCTATACCCTACCCCATCCACGTGACCCCCTCACATTTCTTCTTCAAAAAGAAAAATGGGAATAATATATACACAACATCATATACCAAGAAGGCCCATCATCATCATTGGAGAAAAAAGAACAAACGGAGTATCATCTTCTTTCCTTTTTCCAGGAAGACCCCCCCGAAAAACACCATTTTTCTTCTTAAAAATACACGACCACACCATTTGCACACACTTAGGGATCTGGTTACTTCCATACATAAACAACCATATTCACCTTACGCCATTACACAAAATATCATGGTTTTCTATTTTCAAGGGGAGGATCTGACACAGGCAACAACACACAACAATACGTATGCTCCATATTTTTCCCAGAGAGGAAAAAAAGATGATTGTTATAAACATAAATCCTCTCCCATTCTTGAAAAACAACAACACAACAACATAAAAATCTACCTTCTTTACTGACCCTCAAAAAGATTCCACACACCAATCCTCCACTGATTTCAATTTTTACTCTACACATATACTGAGAGATTGGAGTGAGAGATGAAGGGAGATCCATGAGAGAGTGAGAAAAGTGAGAGAAAAATAATAAAGATCTAAGTTAGAGTGGGAGAGAGGAGAGAAAACTGCGAGAGAGAGCGTGTAATATATGGGGGTTGAAAAAAGAGGAGATCAGGGGTAACAGTTCCAATGAGCTCACCTTTTCTAGTGAACGCCCAATGAAAATCCATTGGTAACCATTAGGAAACCATTGAACTGACCCAACCAGTCCTGATTTTGGCGAGATCGGTCGGAAAAGGAACTGAGCAACGACGGGTACTGCGGGTCCGAGTATGGGTATCTCGTTATTTCTCAATTTTAATTTGGGATATTGAAAATAGAACGAAAAGGGTACATTGAGATTGGTTTGTTTGTTTTTGAGGTTTGGTTTTAGGCTTTGAATGCGGTTCTATTCGGAAGGATTATCTCCCGTTGAAATAAAATTGAGGTCCAATTCTTCTACTGTATTTCTTCTTATTTTTATTTTGATGTGATGTTTATGTTATGATTTGTGTGATTTGTGTGGTTGATGCGTTTGATAAGGTGGTTAAACAATTTTATTTTGTCGTGATTTGTTGTTGACTTTGTAAGAAATTTGATTAATCATGTGGGTTGAAAGGAATTTTGGGAGGCGTAATTAAAAAGTGATAAAAAATGAATATTGATTATTTTGATTCGTTGACAATTTTTAAATTCGTAATAAGTATTGATGTCGTTAAAAGCAATAGTATCATGATAGGTTAAAATTTGGTAGGCAAACGGTACGTCGGGTAAGCAAATCTAGGAATTGTGAATTGTAGGATGATTTGAAATGATTGTTGAATGATTTGGTTTTCTAGCACTGAAAAAATATATTATTTAGCCGGGGAATGCCCCAAGGCTCATTGTATGTAATCACCGGGGAATACCCCAACGCATTATGTTGGCGGAGGATGTTCGTGATCAAGACCCTAGGCATCTAGTAAAGCACGGGAGCATAGTTCAGGATTAGTGTAGTTTAGAATAGGATTTATTTTTCCCCATTATTATTTTGGGACTGTATAATTGGACTGAACACTATATTTTAAATTTATTTTTATTCGTGTGTTTGATTGATTGTTTTATGTGTTTTGTGTCATTTGTACATTCATAGTGACAAATTAGCCAATAAGCTCTACCAAGCGACCGTGGTCGAACCACGGGATCGGGGGTGCCTAACATCTTCTTGTCGGTCAACAAAATTTCTTAGCCGAAATCTCTGTTCGCAGATCAGTAATAGAGTCAAAAAATAGTTTTGAAAAGGATTTTTTGAAAGATGACTTGGCACACCGGATTATGTCAAGTGGCGACTCTGAGTTTTGAATATGAAAGGTCCTTTTCGGAATAAATCTTCATGTTTTATCACTTTAATAATAAACACCCTTTTGATCCTTAAAATCATATCTTTTTGGAGTTAAAAAAGAGGTGTGACATTTATAATAATTCACTTTAACCCAATACTTCAAACTTAATAAATTCATCCACAAGTTTTAAATAATACACTTCAACTCACTCCATTATCCACCATTATATATATATATATATATATATATATATATATATATATTTAGGTTTCCAAAATATTAAATAAAAAAATTCAAAAAATAAAAATAGAAGGTGGAAAAGCTCTGATTCCGACCACTTTTCTCGCTGTATTATCGGCGATCAGCTCTAAATCAGTCCACAAACATCATAAGCTTGTCCATTGCACCTATTGTTACCCCATTTGTTTGGTATCTTCTTAAACACACCAATTTCCACCATTGTTAAAAATTTTGAAACCATTCACATTTATCAAAACCACTTTAGAAAGTACATTAAAGCAGCTCAGGTGACTCCAAGTTCATTTCTTTATTCCATAAACCCAAGGATTGTAGGTGAGAAGCAATATTTACAATTTTACGATTTTCGTATGGATAGTTTCCCAGTCATCGACCACTGTTCGTCATTCATCGATCGTGAATATAACCCGATATAGAGCATAAGCATAATAATCTACTGTAGACCAAAGCCTAATTCCACGATGTCTATTGCAGAATTTGTTCTGGTGATTTCATGGGAGAATGGTTGAAGACTCTCAAATGCTGGAAATGGAGATCTTTTACGAAGGTGACAATCCCTGTTGTTGTTCGCCATAATAGTTCATACGATGAATTGGTTGCAAGCGTAATGCAGAGCGGGAATCTAGATTGTGTGCCGGATGACATGATGATTAGTTATCTAATGAATTTTAGGGAAAAGCTAAATCCTACGATCATAAATAGTGATGTAAGTGTGCTGATGTACATGATGGATGTCGATGCAGATGACTTTAGGCTAATTTTGTGGATAAATGTAGCTGAGAGGTCCATCTAAGGACTGGTAAATTCATCAGAACCCCCACCTCTGCATCGGGCAGTCAATGATGATTTCAATGATTACAAGAGTGATGACGATCAACCTATTAGTACGGAAGATGATCCTATGATTTCAGTGATTACAAGAACGATGACGATCAACCTATTAGTACGGAAAATGATCCTATACATATGGAAGAAGTTTCATTGGAATCCCAAGACAATGAAGAAGATTATGGAACGAGATCACAACTGGGACATTCCTTCAATGATGGAGCCAATTTCTGTCTCGATCAAATATTCCCCGACAAGAAAGAGCTCAAAATACTACTAGACGCAGCAGCGGTGAGGCAGTGTTTTGATTATTATTTGGAGAAGAACTGATCCAAATTATTGAAGGCAAAATACTTATCTCGTGGTTACAGCTAGTTATTGAGGGAAATGAAGTATGAAACCTCGTACAGATTTCTCATATACAAGCATGTCAGGTTGCACACGTATGGTATTGAACACACCGCCCACAGGCATAAGAGATTGTCCTCTGAATTGATTGCTTCACTATGCGTAAATCATTTTTGGGATGTAAGGGTCCAAGCATAAGCGAAATACAAAATATTGTGTTCAAGGAGTTGCATTGCCACATAATCTATTGGATGTGTTGGAAAGGAAGTGTAATTGCAAAGAACATCATTCGCGGGACATCGAAGCCCTAATATTCTTGCTTGATGGTTTTTCCCCACATGGTGGAGTTGCTTAATCCAGGGTCTTCCTACTTTATTATGGTAAACTAGATTAATGGAGCGTTCATTTACTACTTCTTAGCATTCAGAGCTTGAATACGAGGATATGCCCACATGAGAAAGGTAATTGCCTTCAATGGCACACATTTGTATGGAAAGTACGGAGGCGTGTTGCTAAGTGCAGTTGCACAGGACACAGAAAATCACATCTTTCCAATTGCCTTTTGTGTCATCAAAAAAAGAGAACGATGCTTCTTGGACCTTCTTCTTCCAAAAGTTGAAGTCTATCGTAGAAGATGAACCAGATCTATGTGTCATCTCCGACAGGAACATCAATATTGCCAATGCTTTCTCCCGTGTTTACAGTCATACACACCATGGACTTTGCATAAGGCACCTCACTGAAAAGCTGCGCATAAATCAGTACTGTGGTGAATATATTTATCTTTTCTACGCCACGGAAAAGTTGTATACTATTGATGAATTTTGCAACCATTTTGTCTAATTGAAGAATAATAGCCCCACGGTAGCACATGTCCTTGAAAATGTGCTTGGTTTTGAGAAATTGAGTAGAGCACACTTCCCAAGCAATAGGTACGATGTGATGACCACAAACATCGCCGAGTCGTTCAGATCGGTGTTGATGGATAAACGGGATTACCTCGTGTCATACATATTCAATTCAATTGCTAGAAAATTTGTTGAATAGTTTAGGGAGTGGCATGCCTTTGTCGATGGTCAAAACAACATATTTGTGCCTTGTGCGGAAAAGATTCTATGGGATAACAAGAGTGCAAGCGATTCCTTGTATGTGACTAATGGAACGGGGGTCTCGACCAATTCACGGTGTTTGGTACCGACGTTACTGCCAAGGTCAATCTGTTGGAGAAGAGTTATTCTTGTCGAAAATTTGACTTGGTAAAAATATCGTGCGAACATTCGATGGCAGCTTTGCAAGCAAAGTATGGCGATGGTGTAGGTTATGGTAACTCCATCTACGAGTACTCTCCACTAATTTATAAAGCTAAAACTTACCTCGTCGCATACTCGGAATCTATTAACTTTGTCCCTTCAGAGGTTTAATGGTCTGTGCCATAGAAAGTGCAAGACAGTAAGATTTCTCCACCCCCTACGATTGCTAACTCAGAAGGAAGAAAATCAAATACACTAAGGGCATTGGTGAGACATTCAAGTCCAAAAGGAGGAATAGGTGTTCGATATGCAAGAAATCCGGGCACAAAAGAACCACTTGTAGAATGGCCAACAAATCGTAGAATACCCTTTTTTTTGCGTTAGTTGTAAAACTACTATTTTAGGGGATAAATGTTCGTTTCTGTAGAATTTAACCTTCAGTTGTAATCGACTTAACATATTGTCTATGATAGACTATGTAAATTCTATGGTATATCATTCCTACAGTCTATCAAATATTATGTATTGGTTATATAATTACTTGATAGACATGCTATGTTGATCTTTTTACCGCCTTAACTCTCCAATCGATGCAATGAATCATTGTTTCTCATTCCCATTTAATGAAAAGTTGCAGAAATGTCTGTTTACAAGAAAAATTGCTGGTATACTTAAACCAAGCATTTTCTCTTCTGACACGCGTCGACTGACCATTGAGTGGATATATGAAAGGACTCCATCTATTGGTCTATAAGTAGAGTGCCTATTTCTACGTAACCCTTCAGTTGTCCCTAAACCCAATATTAGAAACCCTCTTCTTCTTCTTCTTCTTCTTCTTCTTCTTCTTCTTCTTCTTCTTCTTCTTCTTCTTCTTCTTCACCCAAATCAGAAAATATGCCTCCATGAAAGATAGCCCTATGCCCTGTCAAACGTTTTCCCCCATGGAACTATGACCTCCTTCTTCCAAGGAATGATTTCAATCGCCTGTTTTATGGCCTGGGTCAAGACCGCATCTACCTAGAGCAGGAACTCCATAGAATTGCTCATTTCCTGAGGGAAATTCTGGAAAGGCTCGGAATGGATGGCCCTGACAACATCACCCCCCAGCATCCCCGTGAAATCTATAGTTTAGTTTTTTATTTTCTTTTATGTTTATTAGTTTTTATTTTGTGTTCATTGCAGAAGAAGTTTTCTTCTTAATTTGCTTATTTTGCTTGTTCTAGCCAATGTGCCAATGCTTTGAATGTAAAAATCCTATGATTACACAATGAACAAAGAATTTTTGTTTTCAAATTAAATTTCCTTCTTTTTTGTTATTGTTATTTTTTGTGTTGCATCTGTAGTGAATGTATCTGTAAAATAAATCACATAAACAGTTTCTCGTTGATCACATAAAGAGTCTATCTTCGATAACATACTTAGTCTATCATCGACCCAACATAGTAGTCGATCATCGATCATGTGAATCGATGAAGCAACAGTTAAATTAAAATAGATAATACTAATAAGTTTTGGGGATGGTGGAATAAAATAATTAAATTAAAAATAATTTAAACTGATAATACCATATTTTGGGATGATGGAATAAAATAATTAAATTAAAAATAATTTAAACTGATAATAACATGTTTTGGGCTATTGGAATAAAATAATTAAATTAAAAATAATTTAAACAAATAATAATAGGTTTTGGGCAGTTGAAATAAAATAATTAAATTAAAAATGATTTAAACTGATAATAACATTTGTTGGGGCTGATGAAATAAAATAATAAAATTATAAATGATTTAAATATACAATCTTGAACTGTTGATGATTTAAATTAAAAATGATATAAACAGTAATTTTATTTTTTGGAACTGGGGGTGAATAGACCGTCGTAGATCATGACCAACATAATCCATCAACTAGATACTAAAATATACAATAGATTGGTATGGTCTATCGTAGACCTACACCTATACGAGTGCATTGACGGGTCTCTTAATTAGGCATAGACCACTGTGATCTACGTAGACTGATATAGGCCAACACTTGGATGTTGTATAAAATAGAATAAATAAATTAAAAATAAATGTAGGGTGAGTTTCTACATATGTGAGGGAGTGTAAAGAAGTCACAAAATCATATTAGAGGTTATACAAATTAGGGGTGGTGTATTAAGGAGTGTGTGGATGGGTAGTGGTTGAATGTTCAATAGCCTAAGAGTAATGTTTTTCAAAGTACAAGTATGTTTTGTGGATGTATTTTGTATTTGATGACTACACATTCCACATACTCCTTAAATGACCACCCCCAAATCAAAAGATTATGTGGAATGGATAGTGGTTGGACAAAATATATCCATAAAACATACTTATGCTTTGAGAAACATTACTCTTAGGATATTGAACATTCAACTACTACCCATCCACACACTCCTTAATACACTACCCCTAATTTGTATAACCTCTAATATGATTGTGTGACTTGTTTACACTCCCTCACATGTGTAGAAACCCACCCTACATTTATTTTTAATTTATTTATTCTATCTTATACAACATCCAAGTGTTGGCCTATATCAGTCTACGTAGATCACAGTGGTCTATGCCTAATTAAGAGACCCGTCAATGCACTCGTATAGGTGTAGGTCTACGATAGACCATACCAATCTATTGTATATTTTAGTATCTAGTTGATGGATGATGTTGGTCATGATCTACGACGGTCTATTAACTTTCACCCCAAGTTCCAAAAAATAAAATTACTGTTTATATCATTTTTAATTTAAATCATCAACAGTTCAAGATTGTATATTTAAATCATTTATAATTTTATTATTTTATTTCATCAGCCCCAACAAATGTTTAGCTGTAACTGCTTTTTTCACGTAATCCTTCAGTTTTCCCTAAACCCAATATTAGAAACCCTCTTCTTCTTCTTCTTCTTCTTCTTCTTCTTCTTCTTCTTCTTCTTCTTCTTCTTCTTCTTCTTCTTCTTCTTCTTCTTCTTCTTCTTCTTCTTCTTCTTCTTCTTCTTCAGTTGCTGCTCCCATTTTTATGTTTCTTTTTTTCCTTGGCTTCTTTAACTAAATCTCCTCCTTTTTCCTTGCCTTATTCTTCAACTGCTGCTTTTTTTTCAACATTTTCTTCTTTAGCTGCAGCTGCTTTTTTCACACTTTCTTCTTGGCTCTTTTCTTCTTTAATTTCTTCTTCTTCTTCTTCATCCTTGTTTTCTTCTTCTTTTTTCTCTTCCGCCACAACAGAGGTCAACTTATCTATTTTGCTCTTTTTTCTTCTTCTTCATTCTTCTTTGATTCACGAAGGTCCACATACACTGTATCATCATATTACAAAGTGTTACTGATATTTAAAGATGAAAATTCATTAACAACATCAATTATTGAATGAAGTTTCCTCACTCGTGTTGTCGCTCATCCTGTTCCTTTTTTCTTCATTCTTTTCTTTCTAATGTAGGCTTCAATATCCAACACCGCTTCCTCGAGCGCAGTGACACACTTATGAAGATCCTCGGGGAATGAGGTACCTGCTGCATCTTTGGAGGTGCTCAGAGTATCATCATCACCAGAACATACTTCAGCAGGGTTACCACCCAAATCCCTATCATCATCACTGTCCTCATTTAAAACAAGGACAGTCACTTAAGCCATCGAGGACGTTATTCTTTACCTCATCCATATATGTCTCAAAGGTAATCATGTAATCCATTTTTGTCTCACGAACAGTAGGGATGATGTATAGGTGGACGTTCTACAAAATATCAATTAACAATTACATAACATTCGATGCAACAGTAGTAGTATTATTGCACAATAAAAAATAAGTTCGTACCTCGATAAATTTTCCTTTGTACTTGAATGGGTCGCCTTCGATTATCTGGTCACTTTTTGTAGTGTGCCATCTGAGGATGCGGGGAGTGGGAAAGGGCTCATCCATTGATTTTCTAGTAAATTTTCCAAGATGAGGAAAGGCCTCGTACATCCAAACCTATAATCAGTACAACAGAGAAAAAAGAACTCAGAGTCTTTGACAGATTATAAATAAAACAATAATCTACGATAAACTAACTAAAGGGTTTATGGTAGATACCATGAATGCCCAGGGAAATTTGAATAGAGAATAGGATGCCTTATGCTTCTCATCAAATACTTCCCTTCGCTTCTTCAGGTCACTTTTCTTATTTAGATAGTCCAAGGTCAATTGAAATGTCTCTTTCCCCCACGAATAATTCTCGAAGAAACTCAAAGAATCAATAATTCGAATTAGCTTCATGTCAACAACCTTCGTCGAATCTTTTGCAAGCAACATGGTGTGCAAGAACCACAATAAACAACACATAAAATTCTGGTCCTTGTTCAACTTATTCCCTCTGATCAAGTGTAAAAAGTTGACCACCATAATATTTTTATTTTTCGTTACCTTAAAGAAAAAAATGCTCCCCCTTATCTAACACCTTCTTCATTTTTTATTCACTGGGGTATAATGAGCAGTTTAGCCCATGATCAAATAAAATTCTTTCAAGTAAAAATAAACAGGCTTGTTGTTAACGCAGAACCACATCTCATGATGCATCTTACCCCTCTTGACGCGTCGCAACAGCAAATAATGGACCAACTGCCCATTGAACTTAAGATGTTCTGACAGGTTTCTCAAATTTCTGAAATAGGACCACTTGAATCTTTTCTTCAACTCCTAGTCAACAAGAACTTGCTTAAATTCTCGATAAGCAATCATTTTTGATCTAACCAATATCTTTGCCGGGAATGATCGGACCTCGTCCATTATCGTTCGAAGGTCATACCGCTCCATGGAAATGAACCTTGACAAACTTGGCACGTACAAGGGATCATTGTCCCCATCATCACTGTCTCTCCTATTTTCCTCGCTCTCTTTACTGTCACCTCAAACACTGCGCTCGGGAAGGACATCTTCACTAGACTCAGCATAGTCGCTTATCTCCTTTAAATCTAGATCAGATTCGGACACTTTCTCATCAATTTTATTTCTTTTTGAGATATTTTCAGCTGTCTCGGCTTTTCTTTTTCTACTGCTATTGGCTTTGCCTTTAGGATGGATGGTTTTTTTACCCATTTTCAACACAATCTACATCTGCAGAATAAATCTTTCATTTTCAGTTCATATACCATAAGTCTATCTATAGAAATAAGTCATTGCTCGAATGAACCCCCCTCCCCTCAAAAAAATAAATAAAGAAAGAAATACCCCACCAAAATCCAACATGGAGTATCAAAATCAAACTAGTTCACCTAATCAAACTAATTAGCTATTAGTCTTCAATTTTCACTATTTTAGCCATCATATTTTAAAATAATTTCATACTTGTAAAAATTTATTTCAATCTAGGGCATTTCACGAGTCGATTTCATAGACCACTAGTCTACGGATAGAAACAAGAGACTGTTGGAATCAAACTGCTAAAATAACTCTTCAAATAACGATTATCCCACCATTCCACCATCAAACAGTTCACTCCAAACATCAATAACTGTGAACCAAAATCTAACATGCAATATCGAAACACGACAATTGCTAAAAATCAAACCACTGCACCTAATCGAGCTAATTAGCTATTAGTCTTTCAATTTCCACTATTTAGGCAACCATTTTTTAAAAGAATTTCATACATCTAAAAATTTATTTTAATCTAGGGCATTCTGATTTCATAGACCACGGGTCAATTCCATAGACCACGGGTCTACGGACAGAAACAACTTACTGTTCGAATCAAACTTCCAAAATAAATCTTCAAATAAAGATTATCCCACCATTCAACACTTCTTTGCTAAAAATAACGAAACTAAACCAAAACTCCTTAATCAACCAAATTCAAAAAAAAAATTCCTACATCACTACGAATCGATTAGCAAAGAAACCTATTTAAATGGATCTACAAATGATCAAAACATGATTTTTACTAACCTTATGAAGCAAAAATGACCTCTTAGGAGCTGCAGAAGAAGGACAAACGAAAATGGTGTTTGGGGAGAACTGTTCTTTAAGTGGGAGTTGGAGAAAATTTAAAAGGAGAGAGAAGATTTTTTTTTTTTTTTGATATTGGAAGAAGTTGATGGGTGTTAGTGTATTATGTTAAATTTGTAGATGAGTGTTAGTGTATTATGTTAAATTTGTAAGTTAGAAAAATAATACAATGGTCCCTTGACCCACATTTGGGCCAATTTTTTGACCTTTTTTTTACACTGTTTATACCCTAACCCTAAAAAATAATTCAAAAAAAATAATTTAGTGTCCCTTTGGCTAAATAGTTTTGAGAAGGGTAGCTTTTGTCAAATTTTTCCTCGTTGCAATTCCTCTTTACATTTTTATGTTTCGGATGAGTTCTACTTAATTAACGAACATTTGTAGTGTTCTTTTATTGATAGGTAATACATGTAATTCACAATTGCAAAGACATATTTTTACATGTAAGTTACTTACTAGTTGATTAATTAATTAATCCCTTTATTATTGAAAGGCATCATGTGTGATTAATTTTGATGAATCATTGCCAGAGGTGGAGTTGACATTTTCACTAAGAGAATTTAATATACAAAAAGGGTTATATATACATAAACATCTCTATATATATACGTAATCAAATAATTTTGATAACAAGGAGGTTTGGATGAATGCAGGCACAAACTTTTGCCTATGAATGTAAGAAATGGAGAATGCAGTTATGCCGGCAACTCCACTCAATTATTTTTTTTTCCTTTGCAAATTAAGTAATCAAATGATACCCTTGAGGTCTAATGTTGATGTTGTTGTTATATGAACTAATTGATCTTTCCTTTCTTCAAGATAAAGGTAATACTAAAGACAAAATCTGTTTTAGAAGATGCCATCAAGTATACGGTTTTACTTGTATATGTGAAAAAAAAAAATGAAGGAAAAAGGGAATTGAGATTTCACTTTAAGGAAATAAATGTGGGAGAAAGGAACTTTCTTTTTCTTATATTGAAAAACATTCTTTCATATGTATAGTGAGGCAACAACAAGATAGCTTTGTGCCATCGTCATCGATCAAACAAAAGTTATTAGTGTGCAGATGCAGTTAGAACACACCTCGAAGAGACGTGAACCTTTGAAACATCTTTACGCGCAGGTCATCATCTGTGGGTGCAGGTCAATAGAGAATATTTTGGTTTGTTCCAAAACGCAACCTGCGCACGCAGGTACAATACAGGTAACGTGACGTTTCAAAAATAGTGTAATTTTTCATGAATCATTGCTTCTTTTCTGAAGCACCACCTTTTGGCTATAAATGCCTGGATTTTTCCTCACGTAAAGGTACGGACTTTTGAAGTGAAAGACATCATCATCATCATCTTCTTCTTCTTCTTAAGACTCCAGTGTGATTAACTGCCGTTGAGTGAGTTTGGTGTTTAGCAAATTTGAGGTACCGCTATTTGCTGAAGTGAATCATTTTATCCTGGAAGTATATATTCCATAACTTCAGGTACTTGAGGGGAATAAATTCCTTAATGACACACCATGAATTCGGTGGACTTGATTCTTTTTGTCTCGATCTCTTTTCTTAAAGCTGGTTTTACAATTTTTTCTGAAAATAGTTTGAACTTCATATTGATAGTTCTTCAACTATTTGAACTTGTGTTTGAAGTTCTTGAAACTTCTTTTTGATAGTTCATAAGTTGGTTGAACTTGTGTTGAAATTCTTGTTGATTATATACAAATTTTTATATCCGAAAAATAACATCAAAAAGATGTTCAATAATATTTATGAGTTTAACAAGTGTTTTAATATGGCAGACTTGAGTTGCTTTTCGGGACCAAACACCTTTTTAGTTTATCAAATGTCATAAAGATTGTATATAGAATGCAAAAGATTCAAGGTTTTTTTCTCAATGAATCCGCAGTAATCACTTCAACGGTATGTTTTTCGAATTGATTTCATTGTCGTTTTATCATAATCTCAAAGAAGCTACGGGTGGAGTAAATTGCAAATTATCGGGCGAGCCATGTTCCATTTATTTAGAATTGGTCATTTTTACTCTTCATTACGTTTTTGGCTCAAACATGTCCTCAATGTTATTCTTTTGCTCAAAAATGCCCTCAACTAGCAAAATAACTCAAACAGACTCCAAATCAGTCTTATCAAGTTTTCTCTCTTAATCATATTTATACATACATACATACACACACACACACACACATATATATATATATATATATATATATACACACACACACACATATATGTGTATGTTTGTGTGCACGCGCGCGCACATACCTGCAGTATTGCTGTCTGAACTCTGAAGGAAATCTTTTAAGTTAGAAAAGGTTGGTTGTCGATGGTTTCAACAGAGATATAGGTAGACTAAAGAATTATGTGGGAGGTGATTAGGCAAGACATAATGCAACATCAACTAACTGAGGACTTGACCTCAGATAGGAAGCTATGGAGGACATGAAGAAGTTAGTTAGGTAGTTGGGCGTTGTCCTGCTTATGCTTCCATGCTAGTAGCTTTGGTATTACTCTAGGAGCTTCTTGTTCTTCAACCTCTCTTACTATTTTATGGTTTTTTCACTTTAATTATTATATTATTTTGTTATATTTAATATTTATATTTACATTTTTACTTGCGAGGTCAATGGAGTTGGGTCGGAGGAAGTTATTGTTTGAGTTGTGATACTATCGTAAGAAAGAGCGGCAGAGAAAGAAAGAAACTTTTGTTCAATGAATGGGAAATGATTTGTATTAAAACTTTGAATTTAAAAGTGAGCACATGAATTACTTGTCCCAATTAATATAGTGATCGAAATTTATGTGGCATTATTTAATTGGCTATGAAATTTAAAAAATAAAAAAAACTTTGTTATGTTTACTAAATTAGTTTTATTAAAGTTGCTTACATTTTAGTGGACTTTTTTTATTAAGTGGAACTCCATCAAAATAAAATGGAAAAGTTATAATTAATAAATATTTGTCAAATAATAAAAGATGATATTTTTTTAAAAGTACAGAGGAATTGTATTTATGTATAGTTATGATTGCCAAGATGGCAACCTTAAACTACTGGTGTCGCTTGATTTTAGAATATACTAGTTTAGGTGTATGCGCCTTGCGCGTATCTTACTTTAATGAGTTCAAATATTACATTTAATAGAATATTTGTTTACATAACAAAGATGAATATAATAATTAAATTTAATATCTTTTGAGTATGTAAAGATGGAGAATTTGTTTATTAAACCTAATCTTTACTAAAAATATTTTTAAAAGTCGATCGACATTCATCTACTATCTGTAAATTGCAACAAAACAATATAATGATAGAGACATCAAATAATACAATTGAATCTAATCTTTGCACAATTTTTTTCTCAAAGTCATCCGAGACTCATCTACCACATGTAAACAACAACAAAATAATACAGATATCAAAATAATACAACTAAACGTAATCTTTACATTAAAAAAATTCTCAAAGCCGACCAACATTTATCTATCACTTGTAAATTGCAACAAATAATATGATAACAGTGATATCAAAACAATACAATTAAACTTAAATTTTACACACAAAAATTTCTCAAAACCAATCGAGATTCATCTACGAACTGTAAACTACCACAAAATAACAAACTAATAGAGATATTACGATAATACAATTAAACCTAACCTTTACCTAAAAAAAATTCAAAGTCGACCCATATTCATCTAGCATCTGTAAATTAAAATAAAACAATAAGATAATAAAGATATCAAAACAATACAATTAAACTTAACCATTATACAAGAAATTTTTCAAAGTCAACCGACATTCATCTACGACCTGTAAACTATAAAAATAATTTATAATAGTGATCACAAAACTTCGATTTTGATCCTACTAATTATTGTCTGAGCAAAAATTTTGACCCGAAAGAATGATTTTGAATGAAAACAAAGAAGATATACATATATATATACACACACACATATGTTAAATTCTATTATGTTGACAAAAACAGTGAATAAGTTGAAGGTTCAAAAATCAAACATCCACCAATCTAGACTTGCAATCGAATCAAGTTATATGAGTATTAATCATATTCTCCCAATAAGCAAATCAATTTGTTCTCTAGTTTAACATACATCTCAATATTTTTAGAAGTATTTCCTTAATATAGTCCTATTTTAGGAGTATTTTTTTAATTGAACAGTAGAAATGAACATATTGATTAATTCTCCTACCATATATTTTAGGAGTCCATATATTTTAGGAAGTCTAGTTAATATAATAAAAAATAATTAAATAATAAATTAAAAAATAGTGAAAAGACAGTTTTATCGAAAGAAGAACTATATATTTTAGGATTCTAATATATTTTAGGAAGTCTAGTTAATATAATAAAAAATAATTAAATAATAAATTAAAAAATAGTGAAAAGACAGTTTTATCGAAAGAAGAATTTTTTAATTAAGGGTAAAAAATTCAAATCACTTTTATAAGGGTTTTCACATTTTTAATATATTATAGATTATAGATTATAGATGTCATCAAATCATCATATAAATAGATTTTTACAATATCATGGTTAAAAGTTTCTCTAATAGTTTGTGAATATAATATTTAAGTGGCGAATCTATCCAAAATAATCTCTCTATTTTCAGAATTTGGGTAAGATTTATGTACAATTACTATCCTCGACCTCACTTTATGTCATTAAATTGAGTATGTCGTTGTTGTATATTATTCAGTTCACTTTCATGTGACTTAATTGTATTAAGCTAGAAGGAAATTTAAGAAAGCAAGCTGCTTTTGGGCATATCAATGTTTGGAAAATTACCTACTAAAAATTAGCTTGTGTTATAAATGCATTTACATTATAGTGAATGTCTATCAAGAATCTAGATAATATATATCAAGATCTAGTTGATATCTATTAGGATTTGAAGTATCTGTCTTTTAGTCAGAAACTAGGAGTATTTTCCCCTATAAATAGAGGAGTTTTGTTCATTGTATCTACAATCAAGATGATATTTCATTCCTCAAGAAAAATACTCCCTCCGTTTAAAAAAGAATGACCAACTTTGACTTGACACGAAGTTTAAGAAAATAAAGAAGACTGTCATAAACATGCTAAGTGGAAAGTTGAAATTAATGTATTGCCAAAAAAGGAAATGGGTCATTCTTATTCAAACGGACTAAAAAGGAAAGTAGGTCACTCTTTTTGAAACAGAGGGGTTAACAATTACTCTCTCTACTCTTCTTCTTTATTATTTCTTGTTTTATAATACGTTATCAACACGAATTCTCTAAATTCAAAGTTAAACTTCTTATGAACGCATGTTGTTAATCTCACTATGAGAATTGGAAAACAATGTAACCAAAAACATAGGTAACAAATCAGGTATGTATTGCTGCATGTATATTTGTATGAAATCTATTTCTTTTGGTTTTATGTTCTGTCCATACAAATAGTTTGTTTGGTGATTAGCTATTAAAAGCTGTAGAAAGTATAAACATTACTTTTCTCGGTCAAATTGTGAGTAAACAAGTACTCAGGATCTAGGTAGCCTACAAGAGTGTCAAATTTTTGCAATTGTCAGCTATATTTGTAAAAGCAAACAGAAGAATAATTATGAAGGTAAAAGTATTAGGTTTTTTTATATTGTTGTTGCACGTCATCAATATTAATACTTCTCTTGCGATGATGATTCGCTAAAGTATTTTTGGAATTTTGTATTCGTTTTTTTTTTTCAATTAGGTGACTTTTATTTAACTTTGTTCATTATGTCATTAATTGATGGTTTAATGATCGATTTATCCCTTTAAAAGGGTAAAGATATTGGGTCAATCTCGGTATATTATGATGATAAGATATTGGATTGAAGTTCCATCGATTTATGCCTAAGACTCCTTTAAATGGATAAGACGTTGAGTTTGAATCTCAATGCACCATATTGATGATGGAGAAGGCAAAATAACATGTTTTTGATAAAAAGTCATGAGACATGTCCCGTTGACCATGCTCCATTCTTGAAGTAAATATGGTAGCAATATGTTATATGTGCCCCGATTTGCTCCTGAAGTAGCAATATCATGAAAGAGGTTATAAGCCATCATAATTTGATATGCTTAAGGCATGATTATATTCTATATGAAAATTTTGATTATTATATATACAGATCTAGACCCTAGGGGTAAATATGACTATATATAAATTCAAACGTGCTCATGGTTGTAAGAAAATCACAACTCACCTCCGAACGAGGATTAATAACGGAGACGTGCACTTGATTGTGATGGTATCATAACTCACCTCCGAATAAAGATGAGTAATTGAGAATTGATTGTGATGGTATCACAACTCATCTCACCTCTGAATGAGGATGAATAATTAAGAATTTTATTATGATGGTATCACAACTCACCTCCGAATGAGGATGAATGACTGAGAAGAGTTATTTTAAAATCTACTTCTAAAGTAGTAAATCTGATTATATGTCATGGTAAACTTGAAGTTTGCTAGAATAAAAGTTCATAAATTGAGATGAACGATTGCGACATCCCAAAGATGTGCATACTGAGTATTGAACATATTTTGAAGAATTAGAAAATTCTTCATTACTTTTAATGTTGCTTGTTCTCATGATAAGTTGGTTGGGCCAACTAATTTTGGGATTGGATCCCTTAAAATCTAAAAAGTCATGATAAGTTGGTTGGACAAACTAATTTTGGGATTGGGTCCCTTAAAATTTGAAAAGTATAAAAGGTGAATAAGGTCCTGTTCACCTATCATGTGATATGTTGAAAAGATGAATCAATAAGATAATCACATGTAAATTTACTGTCAACCTGCAGTTTGACAATCATAAAATTTCTTGCTCAAGAAAATCGAGTTAAAAGCATAACTTTCACATTGTGCAATCAAGACAATTCATCTTGATGATCATGGTTTAGCATCGAATGCCTTCAATAAATAGTTAAGCCATTGAGAACAAAAGATTCATGTGTTGGTTTGAAATATTATATACAAAAGTACTTGTATTCATCAAACCAATTAATTATGATTAATTCCCCCTCAAAGTTGATTCTAAGTCAAGAATCACACGTTGTCCATCTAATAGTTAATGTGCGGTATAGGATTAATGAATATACCATGATGCACAAAGATGGATTCCTCAAAGAATATGGAGGATGTATGTTAGTTTTCCTAACATAAGGGGGGGGGGGGGGAGATTATAAGAGGCCATAAAATATGTTAGGAATTATCGTCAGATCCTCATTCAAAAAATAATTCAAGTAATGCCGAAAATATCTCATATTTAAGTTGCAAGTGCTCCTATTTTGTGTCCATGAAGGACAAAGTTATGCATGCGTGAAGTGTGGTAGACCAGTCGATTCCAAATAAAATAAGTCTTGAAAAGGATAAGGAGTAAACAATCATAATAAGATGGCAATGTGATCTTGAAGAGTCTACGACATAACACTTCATGAAACCTTATGAGAGGTTCAGGTACCTAAAAATAATGAAGTGATGAGATCTCAAAATGTTATGTCAAAATATTAATCGATAAAAAGTGATATATCATCATTATATTTGATGCAATATTGTGAAAGATTACAAGAATCTGAATTCTACGTTTATTTTAAGCATGCTGACGGAGAAATATTTATCAAGTAACCTGAAAGGATGCATTTTGGTAAGCATAAAAATTATTTTATTTGCAGTCCAGACACTTGAAGATGTCACACTTAACATGTTTGATATTGTCACTTGACAATAATCTATATGAAAATCCCCAAAGGATTCAAAAATATTTGAAGCATATAAAATTTCTGGGAAACTTGTTTATTATCCTTATAAGGGATAAATTGATGGTTTGAAAATTATTAAAAATCTTGGAGGGTTTTCAAAAGAAATAAGATTATTTTCTGAAATGAGAAACATACCGAATTGGATTGGTCCTGAAGTACCACATCTTAGTACAATTGATGTACTAATGTATCTTGCAAATAATACAAGGTTTGATATTGCCTTTTTAGTTAATTTGTTAGCAAGATTGCAGTCCTAATCTTATTGGTCATGCTGATGTTGGGTAGTTATCTTACCCGTACAAAGCTTAGTCTCAAATAAGCTATGTGTTTATATGTAATGGTACTACCATATCTTGGAGATATACAATGTAGTCTATCGTTGCCACTTCATCGAATCATGCTATGATAATAACTATTCATGAAGCGAATCGAGAATGTGTATGGTTGAGGTCCATGATACATCTCATTCAAGAAAAATATGCTGCGAAATATGACAATCTACCCACAGTTTTATACATAGATAATGCAACATGCATACCATATCTTAATGGAGGATTCATCAAAGGAGATAGAACGAAAAACACTTCATCAAAACTTTTCTATCCACATGAGCTACAAAAGTAATAGTGATATTAACGTGCAACAGATTCATTCAAGTGATAATATGGTTGATTTATTCACCAAGTTTCTTCCAACTACAATTTTCAAGAAGATGGTGCACAAGATCGGGATGCAAAGGCTCAAGAATGTTCTCATTAGGGGGAGTTAATACGCTCTGTACTCTTTTTCCTTTCAAGGTTTTGTCCCACTGGGTTTTCCTTGTAAGGTTTTTAATGAGGCAGCCTATATGCGTATTGTTAGAGATACATACTCTTTTTTCTTCACTAGGTTTTTTATCCCACTGGGTTTTCTTAAGTAAAGTTTTAACGAGGAACATTATTTATCGATTAGACATTCAAGGGGGAGTGTTAGAAATGTATTTACATTATACTGAATGTCTATCAAGAATCTAGAGAAGATCTATCAAGATCTAGTTGATATCTATCAGGATTTGAAGTATCTGTTTTTTAGTCAAAAACTAGGAGCATTTTCCCCTATAAATAGAGGGGTTTTTTCTATTGTATCTACAATCAAGATGATCTTTCATCCCTCAAAAGAAATAACAATTACTCTCTCTACTCTTCTTCTTTATTAATTCTTGTTTTATAATAGCTTGTTTCTTTTAGAATTATAATATCACTCAACAATCATTTTTTTCCTCAAGATATACTCAACACAATAAAAAGTCAGCTTCTCGCCTAGTTGGATGTCATGTCGGATTTAAACATCTATTTGTTAATAATATATTTATTAACCCATTAAACTCAACAAAATTTTAGATCTTGCAAAAGGTTTGTGTTTTGCTTCACAAACGTATGTTCTTATTTTCTAAGGTGAAATGACATTTTTGGTCTTTATGTTATAGATTTATTTTATTTTTGGTCCTTATATAATTTGATTAAGTATATTTAACCCTCAATTAGCAATATGTGTTATTTTGATCCCTCAAACTAACGAAGGTTAAAAACTTAAGAAAATCATTATTTTTATCCAAATAAGAAAAAAAATAAAAATAAAATAAAGCTGGAACGATGACTCAAACATAAATTCTTAAAGGATCACTTGGTTCAACGTTCGTCTCTTCTTCTTCACAATTCAAGGTAAAACAATGGAAGATTCTTGATCAAATTTTCAAAGACATCTTCTTGCTTTGAAAGTTATAGTTTAATTTTTTTTTAAGTTGCTATATTGTCAAAGCGTTTTTATTACATTATCATCATGAAAGTTCTAATCCTTCCACACATATTTGTTCATCCTTTCAAGAGTGTTAAGCTAAAATCAAATTCATTTATTGAATATACATTTTTCACGGCTTCTTGTCAGCGAATAGCATTCGTGACACATTATTCTTAATTATTTTAATTTTCTCTAATTCTCAAAATTAACAAAAATCATTATTCCGCTAAGTTTCCAACTTTCGTTAGTTTGAGGGACTAAAATAGCGCATATATTCTAACTGAGGGCTAAATATGCTAGTGCGGAATGCTCAAAAGACCAAAAATGGAATTGAGCTTTAACACAAGGACCAGAAATGTCATTTCAACAACAACAACATACACAACGTATGAGATTATTTTTGATGGACACCACAAATACCATTTCCTCAATCAAAAATGACTTTAGTAAGCAATTTCCAGAACATGAGCGAACATTCAGCAAATTTACTCAAGAAAGAAAGGTAGCTTCCTACTATAAACAACAACTCTTCATACAAGTCAGAAGACATACAATAATCTCTTTCTTTAAAGAATCTGCTATATGCTCTGCTCATTACACAAAGTTGTTTTTTTTCCAATATCATTGTAACAAATAATTTTTAACAAAAGGATAAAAATAAACTCATCCCAAGAAACTGTAAAAAACAAAGAAGGGGACAACTAGGAAGCATAGTCCCAACCCAAACATGCCTTCTCCATCATATGCAACAGAACTATTATTACTGCTTCCTCAATGTATAGCAGATGACATATTTTGTAGAGGAATAAATATTGATAGAAAGTATACAACAAGTGTCAGGGAGATTGAAAATACCAATACTAGTAGAAGAATGGTACGGTGGCATCTCCACCTGTACTAGAAATTGTTGGCCAAAGACAATGTGCAAGCTCAGAAAAACACATATCATTGAAGGAACCATTAGTGATGGCCCTATGTTCCTTATATTTTGCCTAAAACAATAGTACTTAGACTGTATTTTTTTTTTTTTAAGATTCAGACGTAAAAATATTTTATTTGTATATAGAATAAAATAAAAAATATAATCAAATAAAAAACTAATTATATATTATAAAAGTATGTAATTTAATACAACAAAATTATTATTTGATTGAAAAAAATAATATTTATGTTTGTTAGTGATAATGGAGATGGTTTAGAATGGGAGTTGCAGATGATTGATGTTAGTGATTAGTAATGTTAGTGGTAATAGTTGTGATGGTTGGTCTTTTGGTGACTGTTATGATGGTGGCGGTTGATAGTAGTGTAGACACGTAATTTTGTCCTTTCACAATTTAATTTTATCGTCTACCCCGTCTTACCACGTAACTTATCCGCGTGGTAGTTTTTCCACAAAGAAAAAAACAAAATAAGTAACTACCTCATCATTTTATTTATTTTTATATTTATCCCAACAAATCCTAATAAATTTTATATTCTTTTAAACATTTCAACAATCTTTCCAATTAAAAGAGGACACCTCACACCTCACCACCCCATACCCCTATCCTCACCTACCGTACCCCTACCCCTCACCCATTTATGTGTCCCACACACCAACACATAAAAAGGAAGCTAGATACTAAAATCCTCACACAGAGAAGAAAACCTTACCAATGATATTCATGATCAGGACTCCAATCCCATTAACACAAGGATCCATCACTCCCAATAGAGACACAGAATACTCCATCATCCTCTATTTTCACTAATAACAAGATCCCACACCAGAAACAGAACATACGCATACCAAACCTTGGCATCGACAACCACACCATTGAAGTTTCCACCATAAACACACACTCTCCCACTGGAAACACACACGTATGTACTACATCAGAGGTGAGAAACACAATTTCAAAAGGGGGTCTCAGCTTTGCCTTTCTTCTTCATGAAGTTGATGCACGCGCTGATGATCTAAATTCGGTCATTGTTAAGCTTTTTCGGCGAAGATCTCACCGGAATCAATTCCCACACATCAAATCGACAGACCCCGTTTCAAGAATATCCTAAAATCTCTTTATTTTTATGGTGTTTTAGATGAAGTTGGCCGAAGAGAAAGTATTTCACCAAAATCCGACCTTTTCTATCAATTCTTGGTCGCTGGAAGCTCATCGGAGCTTTGGCCTCATCGATTTTCTACTGGTTTTTATTTGAAATCTGATTCTGGATATCCACAACTCCTTGTTTCGGTGTTTGGATGGTGATTTCTGTTTTGGTTGTGGTCAGTTTTGGACTATTTGTTCACCGATACCGAGTTGGATAGATTCATCATTGAGGCATAAGTCGAAGTTTTCAGAGGCGGGTTTTATTTATTTAATTGAATAATATTCATCAAAAAGATCATCATTGAGGTCCATTCCTACTCTCTAAATATTTTTATTTTATTGTTGATGGAATATGGTACTTTGGATCGAATCTCGTGTGTTGTGTAGTCTTGATTGGATACTTGATTTCCTTGATTACGAGTTTTGTAATGAGAATTTGGGGTGGAATTGAGAAATTAATGAAATACTGAATTTATATTAACTTTGGTTCATTGTTGTTTTTGGAATGAGCGTGGATATTGTTAGAAAGTAATAGAATTATGATACGTTGAAATTGATCGGCAATATAGGTTCGGGTAGGAAAACTTAGGAGTGATATGTTGATTGAATGCTTTGAATGTTTAAATGTGTGTTTTGAACGCTTTTCTAATTATGTTATTTAATTCAGATGTATTCATTTGGCTGGGGAATGCCCCGAGATTTCATGTGTTTATTCATTGGGGAATGTCCCGAAGTATTTTGTACCCGAAAGACATTCCTGATCAAGGCCCGAGGTATCGGGTAAAGATTGGAAGCGTAGTTTAGGATTACTAGAGGTTAGAGTAGGATTTATATTTTTTGCAATTTTTCTATTTTGGACTGTATAATTGGACTGAACATTATTATTTTGGTTTTTGAATTGTTGTTTGATATGTTTTATGCTTGTTTATGTGTGTTATGTGGTTTATACATTTTAGTGTCAAAATTAGCAATACGCTCTGCCAAGAGACCGTGGTAAAACCATGGGAATGAGGGGTGTCTAACACCTTCCCCTCAGTCAATAGAATTCCTTACTCGGAATCTCTTTTTGCAAACCAGTTTAAAGAGTCAAAACGTTTTGAAAAAGATCTTTCAATAGTGACTTGGAAAACAGGAATATACCAAGTGGCGCTCTGAATAAAAATGTAAATAATCCTTTTTTGAGATAACTTTTTAATCATTTTGTCACTTTAATAATAAAAAACCTTTCAAACTTAAAATATATTCTTTTGGGAATTAAAAAAGGGGTGTGACAGCTCTGGTGACTCCGCTGGGGATTTTTTAGAATTCGAGCTAATTTTAAAGTTGTATCGACTTTGTTTGATATTATGGATGTATAGACATTGTTTGTGTTATTATTCATATTCATTTTATCAGTGTTGAGTGCCTATGTTCTCTTTGTTTACAGTTTTACTTTATGTGTTACCGCTTTATATCTGGCATTATGTACATAACCCGAGTCATTCTTTCTGCAACAAGTTCGTAGTACACGTGTCTTACACGCTCTCTAGTTGAGTCACCCTTATTTTTGGAGGGGATCCGTCGGTGTTATGAAGTGGGTGGAAAGCTCTCACAGCAACTATCGACCATACGCACGTCCAAACAGCCTTGTTAGTGAACTCCAGCGTAGGTCAGCCTTTAGGTCATACTTATCTGCATCATATTGAGACCTAGCGTGACCAACTTGGTCCTTTGTAGGAGACTCACCTTTAAAGCATCCGTACGTGCTAAATGTTGCATCTCTGAGGGTTGCATGGTCATTTGACGGACTGATTTAGGAAAACATGCGTTAGAAGTAAAGTGTGTAGACAATAAAGTGTTGAAAAAAGGGAGAAAAATAAAAGTTGAGTAAAAAAAGAAGGAGTTTTTCGTAAGTTTTTAGAATTCTTTATGTCTTTTGATTTTTTTTTTCAACTATGCAAAAATTCAAAAAAGATTTAACCTTTCACACTCATTTTCTCAAAAAAAGCATCCAAAAGATTTTCCTTTTATTTCTTTACCATGCATTCATAATTCAAAAATTTCAAAAAGATTTTTTTTTCATAGTTGTTGGTGTCAGTTTTATGTGAAGTGTCTAATTGAAAAACCCCTAAAAAATATTTTATTAACGACTTTTATAGTTTGTCTTTGGTAGTGTCTCTTAAATCAGGGTTCAATTTGCTAGTTAATCCTTAATTGTACAATCTGGATGAACTATGCACCCCTGATTCTCCTCTCTTGTGAGTGAGATATGTAGGAAGCCTATTGTGGGTTCGGGGATCTTATTTCAAAAATCCAAAAAATATTTTATTCACTCTTCATTTAGAGTAGGTGTTTCATATACATATTTAACAGAAAACTACAAAAAGATTTTTCTTTAATAGTTTCAAGTTTCATTTTCGTATAAAATTCAAAATTGAAAACCCCAAAAAAATTTTCTTTGGTAATTATAGGTTTTATTTTATATAGAAATCTGAAAAATTCAAAAAAGATCTTTGTCACACCCCTTTTGTGCCAAAAAGATAAATTTTAAGGTTCGAAAGGATTTTTATTGTTAACGTGATAAAATGAAGATTTTTTTCAAAAAGGATTATTTATATTCAAAATTCAGAGTCGCCACTTGGCATAAATCAGGTGTACCAAGTCACCCTTGGATATCCCTTTTCAAAAAAATTTGACTCTTTAAAACTGGCTTGCGAAAAGAGATTTTGGCTAAGGAATTCTATTGACCGAGGAGAAGGTGTTAGGCACCCCTCGATCCCTGGTTCAACCATGGTCGCTTGGTTGAACGTATCGGCTAATTTGACATTACAAATGCATAAACCACACAAAGCATGCAAAAACAATCAATCAAGCAATCAAAACAAAATAATCCAAAATTTAGTGTTCAGTCCAATTATATAGTCCCGAAATAGAAAATTTCAAAAATATAAACCTACTCTATTCTAGGCTATTCCTAAACTACGTTCCATTGCTATCTCCACCCGATGTTCCGGGCCTTGATAGTGCGACGTATTCAAGTACATGATACTTCGGGGCATTCCTCGGATAAATTAGTACAAATCCCTCCAAATGAATACAATAGATCCTAATGCATAAATCAAAACCATACCACAAACATTTCATCATTCAACAATTACGGATCCGAAACTTTGCCTCCCAACCTAACTTTTCCTATTACTTTCGACTTATCATGATACTACTACGTTTAACAACGTCAAAATCAAACAAGATGACAAATTAAATAAACTAAGTGAAATCATAAATTAGCCAACTCTCGATACCACCCCAAATTATGGTTTAACCCCAAATCGAGTCCAAGTTCTTTGATTATTTTAATTCACAACAATCAACCGATTGATATCAACAACTAACCATGATGATCCACGACATATCAAAATCAACAAAATAGAATCCACACGCCATGAATTTACACACAAAGTATCACACAATCAAGAATTAATTGAGAATGAGATGAAGAATGAACCTTAATATCGCTTTTATTCAATCAAATGGAGGAACTTTATGAATTCGGAAAATCGACAATGAACAAACTCCGAACTCGATATCGAGAAATAAAGATCTATACAGATTTAAACCCAGGATCAACCCCAAAACAGAATCAAAGTAGAAATATTAAACCAATTGAGACATAAATCATGAAGAACCGAGGAAAACCTGTATCGATATCCCATTGGAGTTAACCTGAATCTCAACGGAATCAAACCTAATGTCAATTTCAACTAGTTTCAGTCGTTGGGTCAGATTTTTAGTGGTGAGAGAGATGCGTTACGGGTCAACGATTCTCGAATCCAAGGAACAATGACTGATTCCAGTGAAACGGTTGTCGAAAAACTCGACGTCAGCTAGATTTTGTTATTCTTTCCTTAATTTCTCTCTGTTTATGTTCTCTATCTCTCACGTCATTTTCCTCTGTTTCTCTTCTCTCCCTCATTATATCCCTCTCAATCTCTATGTGTGTCATGTTCAATGATTTGTGAGTGAGCCAAGTTGTGAGAGTGTGCGAAGAACAATAAAAGGAGAGGAAAACTAGCTCTGTAATGGCTTCTGTGTGGATCTTTGGAATTGAAAAGAAAAATAGGAGTGTATCGTGAATATGAGTGTTTTTATATATGTATTGAGAGGGTTGTGTGTTTATGGTTTCCTGGTCAGTGAAGAAGATCCTCTGAGTGAGGCCTCCTTCTGAGTGTATTATTCGTATGTATATATTAGGATGGGTTAATGGGGTAGGGTAGTGAGGTAGGGGTAGGGGTAAGGTGTGGGGTGAGGGATGAGATGTCTGCTTTTAATTGGAGAGGTTGTTAGGATAGGATCAAAATAAGATAAAATTTGTTAAGGGTTGTTATTTTTGTAATTTTATGGAGGGATAATTACACAGTTGAGGGTACTAGGTAGGATAAGGTAAAATGTGTAAAAGTGACTCTCGGGAGGGAAAAAATTAGGTGTCTACATCATGCCCCCTTTTAATGTAAAGACAAAGTAATTTTAAACAAAGAAGTAGACAACGATACTAAATTTTGACCTGACCATTATTCAAGAAAGAAATAAAAGGAAGGAGGAGAACCGAATTTTGACTTAATACAACCTAACTACCCCAGTTATAAGGGAATCAAGTGACATATATCTCAAAGGATTGGAGGGAGATGAACTATACAGAGTTGGAGAGTCGAGTGAGGTCCCTTCGAGGTTCCGGTCCGCGGCTCTGTTATTACATCAGAAATGAAAATCACAAGTTAAAACATAAATGAAATTATAAAATCCTATCTATGCAGCTTTCCTTGATTCTTGACTTGCTACTTCATCACCCTATTCTTCAGGCGGGCTCCTGACTTGCAATCTCTTCACCCTGTTGTTTGGCTTTCAATTGTTTCACCTCATTGCTTAACTTTCAATTTCTTCACCCTGTTATTCAGGCGGACTCCTAACTTGCTATTTTTTAATCTGTTAACTTTCAACTTTTCACCTTGTTGCTTGAATTTTAAATTCTTCCATTTGTTGCTTGACTTTTCATTTCTTCACCCTGTTCTCCAGGAGCGCTCCTGAAATCACATCAAAACTAAAAAGAAAATTATCCTAAACAAAGATTATTATAAAGAGGTTTCATTTGGTAGAAAAGGGAAGTTCCAACACAAAAATTAGATTTTTCCCCAGTTTATCATCAAAGGACTTTTGTGAAAGTTGCATCATTATAGGAATCAAAGGAGAATGACTCGACTAATAGGTACGTCTTATAGGAATCAAAAGGAATGACTCAACTAAAAGGTACGTCTTCAAGGGGTCAAGGGGAGATGACTCGACCAAAAGGTACATCTTATAGGAATCAAGGGGGATGAATTGACTAAAACGTACGTCTTTTAGGAATCAAGAGAAATGACTCGACTAAAAGGTATGTCTTCTAGGGGTCAAAGGGAATGACTCGACCAAAAGGTACATCTTATATGAATCAAGGGGAATGACTCAACTAAAAGGTATGCCTTATAGCAATCAAGGGGAATGACTCGACTAAAAGGTACGTCTTCTAGGGGTCAAGGGAAATGACTCAACTAAAAGGTACGTCTTATAAGAATTTCGACTAAAAGGTATGTCTTATAGGGGTCAAGGGGAAATGACTTGACTAAAAGGTACGTCTTATAGGAATCAAAGAGAATGACTCGACTAAAAGGTACGTCTTCTAGGGGTCAAAGGGAATGATTCAACAAAAAGGTACGTCTTATAGGAATCAAGGGATATAACTAGACTAAAAGGTACGTCTTCTAGGGGTCAATGGGGAATGACTCGACTACAAGGTACGTATTATAGGAATAAGGGGAATGACTCAACTAAAAGGTACGTCTTTTAGGAATCAAGGGAGATGACTCAACTAAAAGATACGTCTTCTAGGGGTCAAGGGGGATTGACTCGACTATAAGGTACGTCTTATAGAAATTAGGGGAATGAATCGACTAAAAGGCACGTCTTATAGGAATCAAAGGGGATGGATCGACTAAAAGGTATGTCTTCTAGAGTCAAGGGGAATAACTCGACTAGAAGGTACGTCTCCTAGGAGTGAAGGTTCAATTTAAGAAGTGTATCACCTAGCAAATGAAAACTGAAATCCCTGGACAAGTGTGCCTCTGAGGGATATAGGATGATGAATTTTTAACATGATTTTATTATCAAACCTGTGCAGCAATATTGCTTCCTACATTTGTAAAAGTGAGGCATTGTATCCCTTGATGTTTATGCTCTAAAGTCCCTACTTTGAAGGTAATATGTTTCCTATTTCATCAAAGAAAACTTGTGAGTTTGAAACATAGTGACTGGTTTATGGCTTTAGCTTCGCGAAGATCGTTCTTGCCCTCATCACATTTAACCTTGCTTCCAACCGTTCGCATGTATCATTGACTTGCTGCATCATTGACCCAAACTTAGATTATTAAGAGTGACTGAAACAAACACAGTATCTCTGTTTTGACATTCTTTTCAAATAGACCCTTTGAACCTTGGTATTTTCATGAGTTCCTCGACTTGTCTGTTGATAAAACTTTCTGCATACCCTTTTTTTTGGCTCATAATAAGGTCTCTTTCATGTGCTAACTTTTGTCTTGTTTTGTGCAATTAAAGAAGCTGGTAGCAAGTTTTGAAATCTTTTCTCACTTGTTTTGACACGGATTTAACTCATAGACAAGAAATAAAAAAAAATGACAATTTTTTTTATTCAGATAACTGACTCAAGAAAGATAAAACAAAAATAAAAAGAAGAAAGAAAAGACAATGAATGTCCCTATTTGAAACAAAGAAACGAAAAATTCATCTAAAAATGACAGTCAACTCTAATGATTATGCCATGCTTTTTGGATTAAGTAGCTTGATCTTTTCATCCAAACTTTCTGCCAATTGTTATTTAGTTAGTGACCTTGAAATTGAGTTGCTTCTTTAGGCCAAATTCATTAGGAAACCTCATTCGGCTAGTGGCGCCTTGAAGGCTTTTCGCCAACAAGCCTGTTTCTTTCTCTTAGCTCACCATTGACTTATGGTTCCCATGAGGGTTTTCACCAATAAGACTCTCTCATTTTTATTTCTCTCAACTTACCATCACCTTATGGTGCCCGTCAGGGTTTTCACCAATAAGACTCTTATTTTTATTTCTCTCCTGATTTCTTATGCTGAGGAACACAAGTAGTACCCAAAATGCATCATCATATCCATTGCATACTTAGCCTTAGCATTCTGAAAGATTAATCTGAAGGTCTTTCTTTGGTTGTAACTTGACTTTTGGATAAAGTTAGAAAGAAGGGATAACATAAGGCCTAAACGACACTTGAAGTGGTGTAGGACTTACAACTTTTGGAATTGACTCAAAAAATGAAGATTAACTCATGCCCCAATTTTTGACTGGGCAATTCTAAATTTTATATAGTTAGACCGAGCCCTGAGTAGGGAAACCTACGTATCTCACCCTCGAGAGAGGAGAATCAGGTCATGCGTAGTTCTGGCAACTTGTTCTTTTGCTTAATTCTGATTTTTTTCTTTTTGCTTTTCTCTTTTATTGACTTTTTTTCTCTTTGAAACTTTATGACTCTATTATTCTCGATACTGTTATTTTTACTTTCTTTTTGGACATATTTTTTTTTTCTTTTTTTTTTAACTTTTCTGACTCTGCTATTTTGCTCGATACTTTTTATTTTAAGTTTTGCTCACTCCATCTTGATTCCAAAAGAGGGCTATGAAAGAAAATAATGCTAAGGTTCAAAGGGGGTAAATAAAGGATGACACAATGTTTGGATAGCAGAATGAAATGCTTTCATCATATTAATCTTTGAAAATGCTAGTACAGATTATGTAATATGAAAATGAAAGATGAAGATCATTTGTCATATGTTTTAAGCATTAACTTTGACTGAGTCTGTGCGTCACTACTTCTTCTGTGTTTTTCTAGCATACAACTCCACTTTTGTTGCATATTTCTCACATTAAATGACTCATGATTTTGTGGAGCTGGTTTTGGTTCTATTCACGCAGCCACTATTTGACCTAATTGAGACATGTCTTTCAATTGATGACCAAGTTATTCTTGTGATTCTCAAAATAAGTGCCTTAATTCCCAAAGAAGGATTCAACTTGTCACTAAATATCTCAGCATTCTACCTATTTTCTCAGATGCTTTCTTTTTCTAACTTTAACCCTCTGATTCTATGCTCATGCTTAAACTGGATTTTAAGATCTGGCTAAAAATTCTGCTCGCATATCATATCACTAGAATCAACATAAAATGTACTATGTAAATAAGACAAACAAACAACACATATTTAAAACACAAGGAAAAAGAAGACACTCTGTTCTATTAAAATAAAAGACAGAAGGGTTCGAACATAACGACAAAGGGACAAAACAAGATACATCCCGAACTACAACCCTAAAATAATTCGAATAACAGAAAATAAAATAGAACAAACTGCTAGACTTGCTCCTAGTAGGGAGGGGTATGAATTCTCAATTTCTCAGCTTGACAACTTAGCCACAGGTTTGTATATCAGTGTGACTAGAGCTTTCCTCACTATCAAATGTTCTGTACCACAATTAGGATCAAAATTTCTTGAATGATGATTAAGAGTGCACCCAAGGAAAGGAGTGATCATGCCCCATTGTACCAATCTCTGAAATAAACTGGCATACGACTCTCTAATTGGTGTGAAGCTATCTCTTGACTTCTGCCTCATTTCATCATTTGGCTTTGATGAGAAATCAGGTTTAGAAGGGTTTTGGTATGTTTATGGAGTTAAAGGATGACTCTGAGGAGTTGGTGTGTTCCACTGTGAGTAACATAGGGGTTGAAAATGTGGTTGTGCATTATAAACTAGATACGGGGGTCGAGGAGCAGAGTATAATAAATTTTGGGAGTGATTATGTGGAGCTTGGGCATGAACTTGGGTTTGAGCCTGAGAGTGACGACAACGGGGTCTTCTTCACCCTGCACTCTGTCCAACTACAATAGAAGATACATCTTCCTCATTCTTTGTCTCCCCAACACTTCCTGAACCCTTTTAAATTGCTTGAGTTGTCGCTTTTAATGTTGCAAAACTCACAATGCGACCAGTATAATTCCCTCTTCTATCATCTCCCCCATTTTAAAGACCTCAATAAATGTATTTCCTAATGCAGGTAACAAGTGTTGATAATATGTTTCATCCTGCACTTGAATAAACACCTCAACTATTTTGCTTTCTTTCATTGGCGGTTTTACTCTAGCAGCTTGTTCGTGCCATTTGATCGCATACTCCCTGGAACTCTCAGTATTCTTCTTTTTTATACTAGTGAGATATTTTTTGGTAGGGATAAACTCCACATTGTATTGAAATTTTTGCACAAATTCATTATCTAGGTCATCCCAACTAATCCACTTGTCAATGTCTTGGTCAACAAATCATTCCAAAGCTAGGCCTGAAAGACTCTCCCCGAAATAAGCCATGAGTAGTTCTTCCTTACCTCCAACACCCCTTAGCTGGTTGCAATAGAATCTCAAATGTGCTATAGGATCTCCATGTCCATCATACTTCTTAAACTTTGGCATTTTAAAACCAAGAGGAAGATGTACACCTGGAAACATGCATAGATCTTTATATGAGACACTTTTGTACCCCCCAAGTCCTTGAAAGTTTTTCATGGTCAGTTCCAAACTTCTCAATTTTTTGGCCATTTCCTCTTGTTCTTTTGTCATAACAAGATTCTCAGTATTAGGAGGAAATTCAGGAAGTTGAGGGCATTTGTAAGGACCAGTCGACTTAAATGTAGTCTTGGGAGCATAATGCTGATCACTAAAAATATTCAACACAGGGTCGCTTGTAGAGTGAGGTATCACAACCGTTGGATTGTCATTACAAGCAGGAGCTTCATATAGGAGTGGGGTTGCAAAATCACGAATAGCAGGCAAAGACGAACATGTGGTAATTTTGTATTAAGGATTAAGGAAATGAATATTAGAAGTGTTTGGATACTATTGCCCCGGAGTAGGTCCTGATGCATGTTGTGGCATGTCGACCAAAATAAGGAATTATGCATGTGACACTGGAGGCAAACTAGAAAAATATTCCAGATTATCAGCGGGTAATAAAGGTGGCGGCAACCCATTAGCCTAAGCTCAATGCATTTCTATCATTTGCTGCCTTAATTTTCGAATCTCTTCATTAGCTTCTACATTCTCATTCCTCGAACTCCCAATCTGATTAGTGACAACTAACTCGGTATCCTTATTAGCCATAACTTTCTCTGTGACTTGGAGCAATATGGAGGACCAGCCAGAATGCCACAAACCAACCATCTTAAACTAACTGGACAAGAGATAGCAAATGCGTTAGAGTTCAACAATTTTTTAAAAACTTTATTTTTTCTTAAAAAGATCACTGAACCCTAAAAGGGCGCCTACGTATCTCACCCCCGAGAGAGGAGAATCAGGTGTGTGTAGTTCGTGAAATCTTTCCAAAATGGCCAAATAAACTCTTTTTCTTTTTCTTGAAACAAAGTGTCAAAAGAATTGATGAAAAACTTTTTGCGTTTTTTAGGTTTAAATCCCCATACAAAATGAAACCTATGATTACCAAAGAAGAATATTTTTTTTGGGTTTTCAATTTTGCATTTCATACGAATATAAAATTTGAACCTATTAAAGGAAAATATTTTTTTAGTTTTATTTTGAAGATGCATATGACACCTACTCTAAATGAAGAGTGCAGAAAAATACTTTTGAATTTTTGAAATAAGATCAACCAAAAATGAAACCTACAACTATTAAGGAAATTTTTTTTTATAATTTTCTTTTTTAGGCATATGTGAAACACCTAGTCTGAATAAAGAGTAAAGAAAATCTTTTTGAGTTTTTAAAATAAGATCCACGAACCCACAATAGGCTGCCTACATATCTCACTCCCGAGCGAGGAGAAGCAGGGGTGCCTAGTTTATCCAGATTGGACAATTAATGATTAAATAATAGATTGCACCCTGACTTGAGACACGACCAAATACACACGATGAACAACATAACAAAATCTTTTTTTGTTTTTTAGTTTTCAATTTGACAGTTCACATAAAAAAATGACACCAATTGCTATGAAAGAAAATCTTTTTGATATTTTTGTTATATAAAATGTACAAAACTTCTACCACCTTTTTCTAAAATTTTCTTATATAAAAAGCTCCTAAAAAAAATCTTTTTGGAGTTTTTGAATTGTGAATGTTTGCTAAAGGAAACAAAAGGAAGATCTTTTTAATGCTTTTTTAATTTTTAAAAAATGAGTGCAAAAAGTAAAAAAAATCTTTTTTTTTTAATTCGAATTGTGAAAAAAAAAAGCCATAAAGAACCTAAAAAACTACGAAATTCTTTTTTGATTCACCTTTTCTATTTTTTCCTTTTTATTCCATGGCTACACACCTTTCTTTAATTCTTGCACATGCTTTCCTCAAATCAGTCTGTCAAATCACCGTGTTATCCTAAAAAATGCAACAATTACCACATAGGTATGTTTTAGAAGAGAGTCTCTTACAAAGGACCAAGTGAGCCCCGCTAGGTCTTGATATTATGCACATAAGAATGACCTAAAGGCTGACCTACGTTAGGGTTTACTAATAAGGCTATTCGGGGGATCATATAGTCGATAGTGGCTGCTTTGCTTTCCACCTACTCCATACATCAACAGCTCCACCTCCTAAAATAAAGGTGACTCAACTAGAGTCCGTGTGCACGACATGCACTAGGAAACTTGTTGCAGAAAGAATTGACTCAGGTTATGCACATGATGCCAGATATAAAGCGGTAACAGACAAGAGAAAAACTGTAAACACGTAGCACTCAACAATGATAAAATAAACAACAAACGATAACACAAACTGCGTTTATACATTCATAATGTCAAACTAAGCTGATACAACTCCAAAAATAAGCTTGAATTCTGAAAAATCCCCAACAAAGTCACCAGAGCTGTCACACCCCCCTTTTGCAAAAAAGATAAATTTTAAGGTTCGAAAGGGTTTTTATTATTAACGTGATAAAATGAAGATTTTTTTAGAAAAGAATTATTTATATTCAAAACTCAGAGTCGTCACTTGGTATAAATTAGGTGTGCCAGGTCACCCTTGAATATCCCTTTTCAAAATGATTTGACTCTTTAAAACTGGCTTGCGAAAAGAGATTTCAGCTAAGGAATTCTATTGACCGAGGAGAAGGTGTTAGGTACCCCTTCATCTCGTAGTTCGACCACGGTCGCTTGGTAGAACGTATCGGCTAATTTGACATTACAAATGCATAAACCACACAAAGCACGCAAAAACAATCGATCCAGCAATAAAAACAAAATAATCCAAAATTTAGTGTTCAGTCTAATTATACAGTCCCGAAATAGAAAAATCCAAAAATATAAACCTACTCTATTCTAGGCTAATCCTAAACTACGCTCCATTGCTATCTCCACCCGATGTTTTGGGCCTTGATAGTGCGCTGTCTTCAAGTACATGATACTTTGGGGCATTCCCAGATAAATCAATACGAATCCCTTGGGGTATTCCCCAGCCAAATGAATACAATAGATTCCAATGCATAAATCAAAACCATACCACAAACATTTCATCATTCAACAATCACAGATCCTAAACTTTGCCTACCCAACCTACCTTTTCCTATTACTTTTAAATTATCATGCTACTACTACGTTTAAAAATGTCAAAATCAAAGAAGATAACAAATTGAATAAACTAAGTGAAATTACAAATTAGCCAACTTTCGATGCCACCCCAAATTATGGTTTAAACCCAAATCGAGTCCAAGTTCTTTGATTATTTCAATTCACAACAACCAACCGATCGAAATCAACAACCAACTATGATGATCCACGACATATCAAAATCAACAAAACAAAATCAACACACCATGAATTTACCATAAAAAGTATCACACAATCAAGAATTAATTGAGAATGAGATGAAGAATGGACCTTAATGTCGCTTTTATTCAATTAAATGGAGGAACTTTACGAATCAGAACCTCGACAATGAACAAACTCTAAACTCGATACCATAAATAAAGATTCAGATAGATTTAACCCCAGAATCAAGCCCAAATAGAATGGAAGTAGGAATATTAAACCAATCAAGATAGAAATCATGAAGAGCCGAGGAAAACCTGTATCAAAATCCCATCGGAGTCAACCCAAATCTCAATGTAATCAAACCAAATGTCAATTTCAACTAGTTTCAGTCGTTGGGTCAGATTTTCAAGAGTGAGAGAGATACAATACGGGTCAACAATGCCCAAATCCAAGGAACAACAACTAATTCTGGCGAAATAGTCATCAAAAAACTCGATGTCAGGTAGATTTTGTTATTCTTTCCTTAATTTCTTTCTGTTTATATTCTTTATCTCTCACATCATTTTTCTATCAGCTCTCTCTCTATTTATCTTTTCTCCCTTACGATCTCTCTCTTAATCTTTCTGTGTGTTGTGTTCAGTGATTTGTGAGTGAGCCAAGTTGTGAAAGTGTGTGAAGAATAAGAAAAGGAGAGGAAAACCATATCTCTAATGGCATCTTTGTGGATATTTGGAATTGAAAATAAATATGGGAGTATATCATGAATGTGAGTGTGTTTTCTATATGTATTGCGAGGGTGGTGTGTTTATGGTTTCCTGGTCAGTGAAGAAGATCCTTTGAGTGAAGGCCTCCTTCTGAGTATATTGTCCGTATGTATATATTAGGATGGGGTAGTAGGGTAGGGTAGTAAGGTAAGGGTAGGGTGTGGGGTGAGGGGTAAGGTGTCCGCTTTTAATTGGAGAGGTTGTTAGGATAAGATCAAAACAAGATAAAATTTGTTAAGGGTTGTTATTTTTGTCATTTTATGGAGGGATAATTACACAATTAAGGGTACAAAGTAGGATAAGGTAAAACAAGTAAAAGTGACTCTCAGGAGGGACAAAATTTGGTGTCTACATTATTCACTATTCATTTAGAGTAGGTGTCATATACATCTCTAAAAGAAAATCACAAAAAGATTTTCCTTTAATAGTTTCAAGTTTTATTTATGTATGAATGCATAATTGAAAATCCAAAAAGATTATTCTTTGATAATCGTAGGTTTCATTTTGTATAGAAATTTTAAAGATAAAAATTTAAAAAGATTTTCATCAATTCGTTTGACAATTTGTTATTTTCTTTTCTTTGTAAAGTTTCAAGAAAAAGAAAAAAGAAAAGAGTTTGATTGGCCATTTTGGCAAGACTTCATGAACTACGCACACCTGATTCTCCTCTCTCGGGAGTGAGATACGTAGGATCTCTTCTTGGGTTTGGTGATATTTTCAAAAACAAAAGAGAAGAAAAAGAGGTTTTGAAAAAGTGTTAAACTCTAACATATTTGTTGTTTTTTGTTGAGTCAGTTTAAGGTGGTTGGTTTGTAGCATTCTGGCTGGTCCTCTACATCACACTAAATCCAAAGGGTTAGTTGTATCCATCAAAGATATAGAGAGTGACATCATGGATCAAATAAAGAGTCAGGATAATGAGAGTTTAAAGTAAGAGATGGGAAGACTAAGACAACAAATGAATGAAATGTATCGAGCTTAGGATAGTGGGTTGCCTCCTCCTCTATTTCTTGCTATTGATCCTACAAATACCTTGAGTTTTCCACCAAAATCATAAAGTCAGTGTCCTACTATTACCGATGCACCACAATATGACTCAGAATTCATTCCAAGCTAAAAACATCACAATACTTCCACCACTTTTCCTCTAGCTCCTCAGTATAAGCTTGCTACACTCACAACACCACATGTCATCTATGATCTTGTTTGTCAATCCCCTATTGAGGCTTTTACATTGGCCAACCGCCCAATAGTTGTGCTTCCTCATGCTGCTAATGGACCCTTGTTCAATTCTTTTGGTGATAAACGTTATACTCCTGATTCTACTTTTAAGCTAACTGGACAACCAAAATTTATTAACAATAAGCCTAGTGTGCCAGAAGAGCTAGAGGAAATGGTTGGAAAAATAAAGAGTGCAGGAAATGTTGTGAAAAGTTCCCCAATACTTGCGAGCGAAGAAGATGTTTCATACAAAAACTGGGGCATGTCTTCAAGCATTAACTTTCCTTCAATCCTTGAGATGTTGAAATTTGAGGAGCAAGATAGACATAGGGAATCCGTGGAACATTTGGGACAATATTGCAATCAATTAAGGAAAATTGGATAGAAGAAGAATGAGAAAAATGCAACTGCCAATGTAGTTGGAGAATAGTCACATCCAAGAAGGTGACGTCGTCATTACCGCCAGTCTCAAGCACAAGTTCATACCCAATCTTTCTATAATTTCTTCAAAAATCCATTATAATTGATTTCCCTACCTCCATATATAGTATATTGTGCACATCCATATGTTCAACTCTCTTCTTATTCACAATGGCGTGTACCAACTCCTCAGAGTCACCCTCTAACTCCACAAATATACCAAAGCCCTTCTAGGCTTGATTTTTGATCCAAGACAAATAATGAAATGAGGAAGAAGTCGAAGAATAGTTTCACACCAATTGGAGAGTCATATGCTAGTTAATTCCAGAGATTGGTATAGCAAGTCATGCTCACTCCTCTCTTTAGGTATAATCCTAACCGGTGTTCAAGAAGTTTTTATCCTAATGTACAAAATGCATATCATTCTGATGTTCAGGGTCACAGTATTGAAGATTGTCATGCTTTGAAAAGATAAATAGAAAAGATGATTCAAGATGGATCAATTATGGTGCTGAACATTGACAGTAAGGGAAGCCCTAGTTATGTTGATATGTAAACCAGTGGTTAGTTGTCAGGTTGAGTAATTGAGGAGTCACACCTCTCCCTACTAGAAAGAGGTTTGGTAGTTTGTTTTGTTTTCTTTTCTATTTTCTGAATTATTTCAGGCTTGTAGTTCGGGATCTATCTTGTTTTGTCCCTTTGTCGTTTATGTTCAAATCCTTTTCTCTTTTATTTCAACTAAATGAAGTGTCCCTTTTCCTCTGTGTTTTAAATGTGTTGTTTGTTTGTTTGTTTTGTTTACACAGTGCATTTGATGTTGATTCTAGTGATATGACATGCTAGCAAAATTTTTAGCCAGATCTTAAAATCCAGTTAAAGCATGAACTTTGAATCAGAAAGCTAAAGTTAGAAAAAGCATCTTAGAAAATTGATAGAGTGTTGACACATTTGGTGACCATGTTGAAGCCTTCTTTCCAAATTAAGGAAATTATTTTGAGAATCACAAGAATAACTTGGTCATCAATTGAAAAACATAGCTTAATTAGGTCAAATAGAGAATGTGTTCTCTAGAGGAACAGAACAAAAATCAACTCCACGAAGCATGAGTCATTGAATGTGAGGGATGTACAATAAAAGTGGAGTTGTATGTTCGACAAGTGTAGAAGAAGAGGCGACACATATGCTCGGGGTAAGTTAGTGTTGTAAAACATGTCATAAGTGATATTAATTGTGTACTTTCTTATTGTATGCTATGTACTAGCATCTTCAAGGATTGATATGACGAAGGCATTTTATTCTGCTATCTAAATATTGTACCATCCTTTGATTACACCATTTTATCCTTAGTGTTATTTTTCTTTCTTACCCCTCTTTTGGAATCATGATAGAGTAGCAAAGCTCAAAACAAAATTATTGAGAGAAACAATAGAGTCAGAAAAATTTCAGAAAAAAAAAGAAGAAAGGAAGAAAATATGTCCAAAAAGAAAGTAAAGACAAGAGTTTCAAGAAACATAGAGTCAGAAAAGTTTTAAAGAGAAAAAAGGGTCAATAAAAGAGAAAAAGAAGAAGTCAGAATCAAGCAAACGAACAAGCTACCGGAACTACATGCAACCTGATTCTCCTCTCTCAGGAGTGAGATATATAGGCTACCCTACTTTGGGCTTGGTCCAACTAAATAAAAAATTTAGAATTGCTCAGTCAAAAGAAACTAGGGCATGAGTTAATTTTTATTAGTTGAGTCGATTCCAAAAGTTGTAAGTGCCACCCCATTTCAAGTGTCGTTTCGGCCTCATGCCATCCTTTCTTTTTAACCATATCCAAAATGCAAGTTACAACCAAAGAAAGACCTTCAGATCAATCTTTGAAAATGTTAAGGCTAAGCATGCAATGAATGTGATGATGCATTTGGGTACTACTTGTCTTCTGCAGCATAAGGAATTAGGAGAGAAATAAAAATGAGAGAGTCTTATTGGTGAAAACTATCATGGGCACTGTAAGATGACTGTGAGTTGAGAGAAATGAAAATAAGAGTCTCAATGGTGAAAAACCCTCACAGACACCATAAGACAATGGTGAACTGAGAAAAAAAAATGAGAGAGGCTTGTTGGAAAAAGCCCTTCATGGTATCACTATCCAAATGAGGTCTTAAAAATAATTGACCTAAGAAAACAACTCAGTTTCAAGGTCATTAACTCAATAACAATGGGTAGAAAGTTTTGGATGGAAAGATCAGGCAGTTTAATCTGATATGCATGTCGTGATCATTAGATTTGTCATTTTCAGACAAACCTTTCTTTCATCTTTTTCAATGGAGACATTCACTATCATTTCTTTCTTCTTTATAGTTATATTTTTATTTTTCATGAGTCAGTTATCCAAATAAAACAAAAATTATTGTAATTTTTCTCTTGTATTTAAGTCAAGTTCATTTCAAAACAAGTGAGAAAAGATTTCAAAACTGGCTACCAGATTCTTTAATTGCACAAAGCAAGACAAAAGCTAGCACATGAAAGATACATGATTGTGAGCCGAAAAAAAGGGGCATGCAAAAAGTTTTATCAGCAGACTAGTCCGGGAACTCATGAAAATACCAAGGTTTAAAGGATTTATTCATGCAGAATGGCAAAGTAGAGATGATGTGTTTATATTAGAGTCACTCTTAATAATCCGAGTTTGAGTCAATGAAACGACAAAGCAGGGGAAAGTTCTAGAAATCTGAAACAAAATAAAGTGAATGAACACTGGAGCAGGTGTCGGGAAAGCCAAGTGGTACAAGCCACCACTAAGTTTTTAACTGACTAATTTTCTTTGTTGAAACAGGGGCAAATTTGCTTCACTCAATTCAAACACCACTGGAAAAACACATATGTGGGATTTTACTTTCTGTTCAAGCCCTCTTGGAAAATGGGAATTGACTTTGTGTTTAGGACGCTTCTGGAAAATGGAAATTTACTTTCTGTTCAGGAACCTCCTGGAAAATGAGAATTTAATTTCTGTTCAAGACCCTCCTGGAAAAATGGGATTTTACTTTCTGCTCAGGACTCTCCTGGAAAATGGGATTTTACTTTTTGTTTAGGACCCTCCTGGAAAATGGTATTTTACTTTATGCTCAGGACCCTCCTGAAAAATGGGATTTTACTTTCCGCACAGGACCCTCCTGGAAAATGAGAATTTACTTTCTGCTCAGGACCATCCTGGAAAATGGGAATTTACTTTCTTCTCAGGACCCTCCTGGAAAATGAGAATTTACTTTCTGTTCAGGACCCTCCTGGAAAATAGGAATTTACTTTCTGTTCAGGACCCTCCTGGAAAATGAGAATTTACTTTTTATTTCAGACCCTCCTGTAAAATGAAAATTTACTTTCTGTTCAGGACCCTCCTGGAAAATGGGATTTTACTTTCTGTTCAGGACCCTCCTGGAAAATGGGAATTTACTTTATGTTTAGGACCCTCCTGAAAAATGAGACATTACTTTGTTTGGAATAATTTTCATTTTAGTTTTGATTTTGATTTTGATTTTGATTTTAGGAGTCCACATGAAGAACAGGGTAATAAAATTGCAAGTCAGGAGCCCACCTGAAGAACGAGGTGATCAAATGGTAAATCAGGAACCTGCCTCAAGGATAGGGTGATGAAATTGAAAGTCAGGAGCCTGCCTGAAGAATAGGGCGATGGAATTGCAAGTCAGGAGCTCGCCTAAAGAACAAGGTGAAGAAATTGAAGGTCAGGAGACCGCCTAAAGAACAAGGGTGAATAAATGGAAAGTTAACAGATTGAAAAATAGCAAGTCAGGAACCCGCCTGGAGAACAGGGTGAAAAAATTGAAGGACAAACAACAAATTGAGGAAATTACAAGTCAGGAGCCCGCCTGAAGAATAGGGTGATTAAAATCAAGTCAAGAGTCAAAAATAGGTTGCATCGATAGGATTTCTACTATTTTATTTATGTTTTAACTTGTAATTTTCATTTTAATGTAATGACAGAACCGTGGACCGGAACCTTGATGGAACCTCACTCGACTCTCCAACTCGTTATAGTCCATTTATCTTCCAACCTTTTGAGATACCTATGACTTAATTCCCTCGTCACTTGGGTAGGTAGGATGTCAAAAATCAAGAGTCGTTTGCCCTCCGTCCTTCTATTTTGTTCCTTTTGAATAATGGTCGGGACAAAATTCTGTCTCGTTGTCTACTTCTTTATCTAAAAATACTTCGTGTTTACATTTAAAAGGGTCATGATGTAGACACGTAATTTCCTCCCTTCAAAACTTAGTTTTATCGTCTACCTCGTCTTATCACGTATCCTATCAGCATGGTAGTTTTTTCACAAAGAAAAAAACAAAATAAGTAACTACCTCATCATTTTATTTATTTTTTATCTTTATCCCAAGTAACAAATCCTAAAAAATTTTATCTTCTTTTAAACATTTCAACAAGCTCTCCAATTAAAAGAGGTCACCTCACACCTTACCACCCCATACCTTTAACCTAACTTACCCTACACCTACCTCCTTACCCGTTCATGTGTCCCATACACCAACACATAAAAAAGGACCCAGATACTAAAATCCTTACACAGAGAAAAAACCCTCACCAATGATAGTCATGAACAGGACTTCAATCCCATTAACACAGGGGTCCATCACTCCCACATAGAGACACAGAACACTCTATCATCCTTCATTTTCACTAATAACAATATCCCATACAAGAAATAGAACATACAAACACTAAACCATGCCATTGACAACCACACCATTGAAGTTTCCACCATAAACATGCACTCTCTCACCGAAAACTCACACACGAACCATTTATATCAGAGGTAAGCAACACAATTTCAAAACGGGGTCTTATCTTTGCCTTTCTTCTTCACAAAGTTGACACACGCGCTGATGCTCTAAATTTGGTCACTGTCAAGCTTTTCCAATGAAGATCTCAACGAAATCAATTCCGACACATCAAGTCGACTGACCACATTTGAAGAATATCCTAAAATCTTTTTATTTCTATGGGGTTTTAGATGAAACTGGATAAAGAGAGTATTTCCCTAAAATTCCTCCTTTTCTATCAATTCTTGGCTGCTGGCAGCTCATCGGAGCTTTGGTCTCGTCAATTTTCTACTATTTTAATTTGAAATCTGGTTGTAGATATCTGCAGCTCCTTATTTTGGCGTTTGGGTGGTGATTTCTATTTTAGTTGTGGTTAGTTTTGGACTGTTTGTTCATCGATACCGAGTTGGATAGATTCGTCATTGAGGCATAAGTCGAAGTTTTCAGAGGCGGGTATTCTTTGTTTCTTTGAATAATATTCATAAAAAAGATCATCATTGAGGTCCATTTCTACTCTCTACATCTTTTCATTTTATTGTTGATGGAATATGGTACTTTGGATGGAATCTCGTGTTTTATGTGGTCTTGATTGGTTGCTTGATTTCCTTGATTACGAGTTGTGTAATGAGAATTTGGGGGTGGAATTGAGAAATTAATAAAACAGTAAATTTTGATAAACTTTGGTTCATTGTTGTTTTCAAAATAAGTGTGGATATTGTTAGAACGTAATAAAATCATGATACGTTGAAATGGACAGGCAATATAGGTTCGGGTAGGCAAACTTAGGAGTAATGTGTTGATTGAATGCTTTGAATGTTTAAATGTGTGTTTTAATGTTTTTTTAATTATTTTATTTAATTCAGATATATTTATTTGGTCGGGGAATGCACCAAGGTTTCATGTGTTTATTCGTCGGGGAATTCCCCGAAGTATTTTGTACCCGGAAGACGTTCCTGATCAAGGACCAAGGCATCGGGTGGAGATTGGAGCGTAGTTTAGGATTTGTAGAGGTTAGAGTAGGATTTATATTTTTTGCAATTTTTCTATTTTGGACTGTATAATTGGACTAAACATTATTATTTTGATTTTTGGATTATTGTTTGATGTGTGTTATGTGGTTTATATATTTTAGTGTAAAAATTAGCCGATACGCTCTACCAAGCGACCGCGGTCAAACCACGGGATCGGATACCTCCCCCTTGGTCAACAAAATTCTTTAGTCGAAATCTCTGTTCGCAATCCAGTTTTAAGAGTCAAAGCATTTTGAAAAGGATCTTTTAATGGTGACTTGGTACATCGGATTATGCCAAATGGCGACTCTGAATAAAAATGTAAATAATCTTTTTTTGAAATAAATTTTCAATCATTTTGTCACTTTAATATTAAAAACCCTTTCAAACTTAGAATATGAATCTTTTGGAGTTAAAAAAAGGCATGTGACAAGTAGTGGTGGTGGTTGTGATGTGATGTTTAGTGATGTTAGTAGTTGGAGGCGTTGATTGTGATGGTTAAAAAATAAATGTATAATGGTTGACGATGTCTTAGTCCTATTTGGAGATGTTGTTAGTTGTGATGGTAAAGATGGTTGTTAATCGAGATAAATTGTAGCGATGATAGTGATAAAAGTGATGGTAGAGGTGGCATTACTAGTGACAATGGTGGTGGCCGCTGTAGAATGTATGGAGGTTGTGATATGTTAGTGGTTGGTAGCAGTGGTGTTAATTATGATAGATGAATTGGTCGATAGTAGGGATTGCCCAATTTGGTGGTAGTGGTAGATGAATTGTGATGGTGGTGGTGTTGGGATGGTGGTGGTATTGACGGTGGTAGTGGCGATACATATAATTAGAAAATAAAGGTGGTAGGTGTGGTAGTGGTTGCCAATAGTGGTTGATAGCGATATTTGTTGTTGATGGTGGTTGTGATGGTGGAGATGGTTGCTGGTGATGGGTGCTAGTTGACAATATGGCAATGGCAAAGGTGGTGACTGATGATTATGAATAGAGTATCGATTAATATTATTCAATACTAGAATACCTCTTCAAACGTATTAAGACTTGATTCTAGATCTGAATGATTAAGACCTATTAAGAGCTAATATCTTAATAAAAAACAAATCCACTAAATGATCTGAAGTCTGAACCATTCAAATTCATACCTCATTTAAGTGCAAACAAATGAGCCCTTAGTCTGATTAGAAAAAGTATGAAATCTCCTAGCATGCAAAAAGGACAAAATAAAGTAAACCTTTCAACTGCAACTATCATGGTCACGTCAACCTTATGCTTCCCTTTGGAAGCTAGTGGCTAGTGACCTTTTCTTTGGCAGCTAGAGAGGGTGGTAGGGTCTACATAGATTCCTATGCATCACCGTTTACATGATGTATTTCTTAAATAACTGGTAATCGGAGATCTATGAAATTTCTTCACTAAAAGGGAAAGTGCAGCCCGGTGCATTAAAACTATCAACATGCGCGATATTTGGGTAAGGGCCCCACCACTGTACTGTGCGCAGTCATACCTTACATTTCTACCAGAGCTTGTTTCCAAGGCTTGAACCTGTGACCTCTTGGTTACATGAAAATAACTTTACCAGTTACTCCAAGACTCACCTGTGTGTTATGAAATTTCTTAACTCTTAATCAGAAATCTCAAAGTCAAGTCATGTGAAGGTATAAATCTCTTATAGAAAGAGGCCTTTTGCGATGCAAATAAAATCTTGATTAGTGAAATGGTAATAATAATAAATTATTATTACCAAATCAACTAATATTTGATAGATTCTATATATATAACTTTTAACAAGAAATTCTGAAAGACATCGACAATGGCTCTTTTTTCCCATCATGATCATTGGAACCAACTAAAAGAACAAAATAGGAAAAATACATAGACAGGCTTTTTTCCTATTGAAACCTCAATTATACCATGTACCTATTGAACCTGAACCTTTCATTAGGTGTGCCTATTAAGAACTTTCACTGAACTGGGACGGCATGTGAAATACACTCTCCTTTGGGAAAGCGGAAGGTCTTAATGTTTTTTATTTATAATTTTTTTTTTAATTTTTTGTCCTTTTCAAGATGAATTTTGCAGCCACCATTTCTTTCCCTTTCACGGGCCATTGATACCACCTCAAGCAAGAAAATTATTTCTCTCTAAAATGTGTTTATTTTTTCTCTTTATTTATTCTTTTTTCACATGTAATCTCCTTCTCACCACTGTTAAATTAATGTAAGGAGGAAGATTCATGGATCAGAGTCACTGTCGCAACACCCATCATCATTGTACCACAATTGTTTCTAGCTTTCCTCCATTTTTGCCATCGTAACTGCCTCACAAATTTACTTCCATTACTTTGTAACTTAAATAAGTATCTGTTCTAAAAAATCAAATGAAAAGAAAAATTAAAAGTTTCATATCGAATTTGTTAAATGCCCCATTAAATTTGATAAAAAAAATTTCGTCTTCCTCAATCTCCAAGAAATGCAATATACTTCAAACTAAACCTATCAAATGGGTCGGGCTGACTCATTTTCGGCCCATTTAGCTTGGTCCAATTGATCCGTACGGGTGAGCCCTTGGGATCCCGGGTTATCGGTCCTGGGCTGGGCTATTTTTTGGACTAGCCCTGTTAACCTGTCCCGATCCGGATCCGGAGCCGGACCAAGCCCATCGATTAATCGGCCCGGCCCAGTCCGATTTGCATTTTTTTTTAATTTTCTGAAAATTGAACTGTTGGGCCCAAGGGCTTTATAGCCGTTTGGAGCAGCCAACGGACACATGGCCCAAAATATTTTAAAAAATAAGTATTTCAAAGTTTATTTTTAAATTCAAAAGATTTTCTATAAATACCCTACATTCAAATCATTTTTCACACAATTCTCATTTTCTCTCAAATATTCAAATTAGCTCCTAAAGTGCTTTATTTTATTTTTTAATTTTACGATTACAAATACAATTGGAATTTTTTTAAAGTTACAACTTTCGGATACTTTCAATATTTGATATTGTCGTTCCATTTCTTGCCTTTAATTTTTAATTAGTGTATTAATTGTTGAATATTTATTTTTATTATTTGTGTATATTTGAAATATTTTTTAGTTTATTTTTAATATGGATAAAATAATAAACCTCGATAAAAGAGTCAAAAAATTCTATCCCGAAAGTGGTAGTGGTAGTAAAAAATGAATTGATAGCGGTTCCTGTAGAGGTAGTTCAAGTAATAGATATAATTGTGTGCTTCTGGTACCGGTTAGTCAATCTTTTTAGGAAGAAATAGATGTAGGTGCTCACGATATGGATTATACAAAAGCTCAGGAGAATTATGGTATAGAAGAAGAAAATGAGGTAGATGTGGTTAATTTAGATGAAAATGATGATAATATTGGTGAGACACCCGCAATAGGAAATTCTAATGTTAGATCTAAATCAGTTAATCGTCCTCCCCGTTCCCCAAGACGTAGAAAAACTAGTATTGCATGATTTTTTTTTTGGAAATAGAAGGAGAAAGTAAGGTGCAATGTACTATTTGTGAAATTATATATGAGCATAAAACCGGAGGCAATGAAGGGGTATGAGTTCGGTGATGAGACATTTAAGATTTAAACATGCTAGAGAGTTATTTATTGCACAAGGTGGTGAGGCTGTTGGTGGGCCAACACAAATTAGAATGAACCCAACAAGCGATCAATTAATTAAGAATATAATAAAATGAAGGACCGAGAATAAATAGAGAAAATGATAGTTATGGGATGTTTGCCTTTCACTTTTGCTTCTTCATATGATTTTATTCATTATATTCAAGCAATATATAATCCTCTGTTTAATGGTATTCCTAGAAGTACTTGTCGGGCCAATATTTTTAGACTCCGCACACAATATATTTATTATTTATCTAAATTGTTAAAAAATATTCAATTTAGGATTGCTCTAACTTCTGATCTTGATCGTGACGTTAATAAAAATGATTATTTAACCATTATTTGTCACTAGATAGATAGTAATTTTGTTATGCAAAAATTCATTCTAGATTTTTTGTATGATGAAGATTGTAGACATATTCAAAAATTTATTTTGGAATCTATTACTAAAGTCGCAGGATATTGTGGTATTGAAAGATAATTTTTTGGTATTTCTTTTGATAATGCATCTAACAACAAGGTTGCTGCTGACAAGTTAAAAGTTGAACTTTCTCCATCGTTACCTGAAATTTTTCATGTTAAGTGTGCTTGTCATATATTTAATTTAATTGTAAAAGATAGTCTTGAAGTTTTTGATCTTTATATTAAAAAGCTCTGGCTTGTTGTTGGTTTTATTCAAGGAAATAATCGAAGAGGTAGAGTGAGAGAATGTAAGGTTAAATGTGAACAAAATGAACTTAGACCGATATTAATGACTGAAGAATGTGATACTAGATGGAATGCTACTTATACTTATTTAAAAACTTGTCTTTCTTATAAAGTTTCTATTACAATGACTTTTAATTAATTTTGTGGTTCTTTTTCTGAGTATATGCTACATGATTTTGATTGGACTGTAATTGACGATCTTGTTAAGTTTTTAGAAAGATTCTATATAGCTAGGACTAAATTTTTTGGTGCTTATTACCCTACTGTTTGAAATATTTTAGCTTATTTAGCTGAAATTTCTTATTTGCTTAAAGAATATAGGGATAGAGAAGGTTACAAAGAAACTGTTGGTGCTATGTTTGCTAAATTTAAAAAGTAGTTTTTTCCCACTTTCTCCAATTTACTTGGTTGGTAATATACTAAATTCAAGCATGAAATATAATACTATGTGCGACTTTAGTACTATTATTTATAATTTCTTAGAGATAGAGCATCAAGAAAAATCAGATTTGTTTATGGCTATGAGTGAGGCGAACATTTACATAGAAACATTATATAACCATTATGTCAATTTATTTGATGTAGTTGTACCGACAAATTTCACTCCAACTATCGCTCCTCAAGCTCCCGAGGAGCCATCGTCTTCTAAAAGGCCATCACATAGTGATTTTCCTGATTACTTTTATGATTTAAATGTTTGGGATAGGGTTTCTCCATCAACAACATACACATAAAATTATCGGAAAAAGCTTAGGTATTATCTTCGACAACCGACAGATGATCATAGAGAAAGGATCAACACATAGGATTGGTGGAAGAATAATGAAAGACAATATCATGTACTTTCGAGATTAGCTAGAGATATATTGAATATTTCAATGTCAACCTTTGCATCGGAGAGCGTATTTAGTCAGGGATGACAACAGCTTCGAAACAATCGACACTCATTGAGAAACAATGCTATGAATATTCTAGTTTACCTTAGAGATTGGATTAGAGCAGATAGAGGAAATCAAGAAATAGAGGTGGGGCCGAAAGATGA